>QBDW01003146.1:0-26270 GCA_003261595.1 Maconellicoccus hirsutus | reverse complement strand
TACATGTACGATGGATCTGGTTTAATTAAAAACTTAGAGCTCTAATGGCTTCATGGCGTTTGTAAAACAGTCTTTAATTGGCCCATGTCGGATTAATTTGTCGTACGTGGTTGAATAAAGTTGCGGTAGGTTTTAGTTTGGTGTGGTTTACAACATGGAAATTACGTTCGTATTCGATCATCGTGTTCTTCCGAGTGAGATCATTCGCTTGTACGAGCCATGGCAAACGTGTTATTTACGAGTGATTTGTCATCAAGGTGCGTGTTTGGCCGATAGCGGCAATAGCACAGGTGTATGGTGGCCGCGATGGCGTCAGTTGAATTTCCGAAGGATTTTAGACGTATCGAAGACGAAAATAGAATCGTCTTGGAAGCTGTGAAAGAATGTCGTGTATTGGAACGAAGCACGAAGATGTATTTGAAAAGGATCCAGGTAGAGGGTTCCTTAATCTGCTTGAAATATTTCGACTAGGGGTGATTTCAAAGAAACTGAGTGATATTTGAAGAGGTACTAATACCATCGTGGGAATATTGGTAGCAAAATAGGGTCGGATTTTGGTTCAAGTTTCAACCTATTTTCAGCTGTGATCAATTGGAATTTTCAAGATGATTTTTTATATTTTAGCCAAAAACGTGGAATTTTTTTACATAAAGATGGGTGAAACTCAAAAAAAGAAAGCAACGTGTACAGGGGGATAGCTAGGATTAAATTACAAAGGGAGGGGGGGGTTAGAATTGAAGAATTTTTATAGAAGACAAGCGAAAGTGGCGAAAGGGGAGGGGGAGAGAATTATGAGATTTTTCTTGAAGTCATTGACTGAGGGTATCATCAGATTTTTTTTTTTGAAAAATCAGAAAATCTGTGTTGAAAAATTAAAATCGATATGACGTCACATATTCTGACAGTGCTGCCAATTTATAAAAAATTGAAAATTCATTTATCAAAAACAAAAAATTTTTGTGTAATTTTTTTTAAAATATTTACCTTCTTGGGCTTTTTTATTCTTTCACTATTTTTTGACAAAATTCAACGTTTTTTCACTACTTTTACTACTTTCATTACTATCACTATTTGTTAGATTTACGAAAAATCACTACTTTTTCACTACATTTTTACCAAATTAAAACCTCACCACTCCCTTCCCTCTTCCCCTAAGAAAATCTGTATTAAAAAAAACAAATTAATAAATTAAAATCGTGAAAAAATTAACGCATTACATGCTCATTGAAAAAAAACATGTATATGACGTCACATATTCTGACAGTGTTGCCAGTTCATAAAAAATTTCCCATCATTTATCAAAAATGAACAATTTTTGTGTAATTTTTTCAAAAATATTTTACGTTTTCGGGTTTTTTCATTCTTTCACTATTTTTTGAAAAAATTTACTACTTTTTTACCACTTTTACTACTAATACAATTTGTTAGGAGAATATTTATTATTTCAAATAATTGAAAAAAAACAACAAATAATAAAAATAACACTTAAAATTTGATAATTAAAAAGAAAAATCGAACATAAAAATAATAAAAGTACATATTTTTGTGAAGTTTCTTCTATACGTTCCTAGGGAACACATCTGTGCATAAAAAAAATATTAAATTGCCAGGGGTTCAGATCCCCCTCCCCCCTTAAATAAATTCATTGAACATGCCAAGTATTCGTCTTTTTTTTCCCACAAAAAACCGCTAAGAAAATCTTATTCGATAATTTTTATCAAATTGCCACCTCCAAAAAGGGGACGCATCATCACGAAGTATTCCAATTCCTAAGCCAAAGCGATATTCCATAGGAGATCTGTAAAAAATTCTGGGCAATGTGAATAAAATGTTGCCAAACAATTTCTCAACAATTTTTGTTTCAGTGATTTTCTCACCACATTGATCCTAATATCAGAAAAAATATCAACGAATTGATTTTTTCAATATAATTCGAAAAATTGAAAATACACGAAAAAAATATTTAAACAAGAATTATGCCTTAATCAATTCCCTGCAACTTTTGTTTCGAAAAAAACTCAATTAATTGCCTAAAATCGGCTAAACTGAAGGTAGAAAAGTTGCCACGTTCTACATTGCTTCAAAATGATGCTCAAAACAAGAAAAAATGACCGCCGTTGACAATTAATCATGTTATGGGGGTGGGACCCCCTTCAAAGAAGCTTATATTTCGCGAGACATAACTTTTTATATTTTCATTTAAGATGGGCACTGCTTCACAAAAGGCCTTAATGGGCGATTTTAGGTAAATCGCATAAAATTGGCAAAATTACAAAAGTAAAACAGCAAACTGTTCAGAAGAGTCCAAGACCCTAAGAAGTCTTTCGAAAAAAATTAAAATGCGTTTTGTGGTAGGATAGAAAAGGGGAAGGGAAAAGATCAATCTTCAAGGTGGTAACAGAGTGTGAGATGGTCGAACTCTGATTAGATATTTTTCAGAAAACTAGAACAATTTGATAAATTATGAAAAAAAAATTTTAAATATTCGTTTTTAGCTACGGTGACTTTATAAGTTGGGGTGACTTTGTAGAAAAGAGATTTTTATACGAATTACTATTAACTGACTCTTTTAAATGGCGCTTTTACAACATTTTCGAAAATTTTTTCTGAAAAAAATATGCAAAAATAACCCCCTCCATTTTGACAAAAACCCATCAAATCGTAAAAGTTCAATTACACCGTTTCTACGCCGAAAACAAATAATCACAAAATGTTCCAACTCGTTCTTCTTTTGTGGCGCAATCGAAATTTCCTCGTTACACAACAGAACAAAATAAACGGTGACTGATACCGTCTCAAAAATAAGACTCGCACATGTTGAAATGAAAAATCACACCGTAATCTTATCAGAATTCGATAAACTCGACGGTTTTTTTTCTTCTAATCAAACCATCGTTGCTCATTGTTGCTCTCGAATTCGAGTTGGTGTTTTTGTTAGCGAGAATTTGCCAACTGCGCGTAAAAAAAAGGACTCATACGAGGAAAAATTTTCTGCGCAGCGAATGTGTACTTCTTGTGCACGTGTTTGTATATACGTAGATAGTAAATAAAACCAACATAAGAATAACCGAAGAATGAAGATAATGGTAATTAGAAATAATACAGCATGCGATAATAAAGCGTGATATGTCGATGACAGGATGCATGTCCGAAGGAATTTACCGACGTAGTGGTTCCAATTTAAATGTCGCCAAGTTACTATCTCTATTCAGACAAGATAGCTGGTCGGTGCAAATAAGCAGACAAGAGTACACCGAATATGACGTGGCAAGCGTGTTAAAAAGATTTTTCCGAGATTTATCGGAGCCTTTGTTGACGACGCAGTTACACAAACATCTTTGCAATGCTCCTGGTAATTCTTGAAAAATTTCGTTTAATCGAAGTGTAATTTTTTGAGTATTTATTACCATGATTTTGTTTTCTGAGTAGCGGTTAATTGTCCGGAGGAAGATAAATTGTCGTTATATAGAAGTATATTGGAGCAATTAAAGCCGGTTAATTATGTCACCGTTCGTAAATTAATCGGCCATTTGTATTTCATCCATCAAGAACACGAGAAAAATTTAATGCACGCGGCCAATTTAGCGTCCATTTGGGGGCCTACGTTGATGCACGTGGAAGTAAGTCGATGCTAAATCGGGGTTGACAAGTTTTATCACGATGTAATTTTATTTTCACGTTTTTTCACGCATTCTATACGGATTTATAGACAATGTAATTGTAAGTAATCACTAAATACGTGTAATCTTTCATTCATGAATGTCATTGATTTTAAACAATAGCGTAACAAAATGCAAACGTAGGGTATATTCGATGACGTTGTTGGAAACACGAGAGTGTGGAAAAAGTGAAAGGTCGATGATTTAAATAGGCAATTTGACCCTGGCTCGGAATGATGGTCTGATATTTGAAGGGTCGGCAAGTATCGTCGAGAAATTTCCTCGGAGGGAATTCAACACTTCGTGTTTTAAAAATAGAAAAAAAATTCAATATTAAGTTTTTCTCGAAGGGTGATAAACTCGTGATAAACTTCATATGGGATTTTACATAGAGGATTTCAAATGCCCCCTTTTCATTTTCTTTCTCATTTCATTGTAGTACAAAAAAATGGCTCAAATAAGGGGTCAATAGAGAAAAATTTTTAGGTAAACTGAAAATTTGCATACTCACGTAGACGTGCTCGATACGAATCTGAGGTGCCTGGATTTGTCGGGTGTGCGTTTTCCTCTCAATTGTGGATTTTAGCCCCCCCAATTCAGTTTTCGCTGAATATCTTCTTAAATATTGATCAAATCGCAAAAATACCTCTTCACCAAATTAATCTACGTCAGATTTCCTATCAAATGACCTATATTTCATTTTTGTAGCTCCAAGGGGGCTGAACCTACAGCTATCGAAATATAAGGGGTTTTTAATAGGAGTTGTAATTTCTTGAAAATACCGTTATCATGTTATTTTTTAAGACTTTTATATGCATATGAATCAATGCTGACCCCTTACGATGGAATTTCAGCCAACTTATCCGTAACCCCCTCCCTCTCCTCTCAATATGGCACTTACCCGCATTATGTGAAGATATAGGTAAAAATTAATGCGTGTTATAGGGTTTCTAACGGATTTTTTTTTTGAGAAATCACTACTTTTTGAATACCTTTTTACCAAATTTTGGAAAATCTCTCATCTTCACCACCCCTCCCCTCTTATCCTATCAACGAGGTCAAATTACGGATTAGAGGAAATTTGTATTTGAAAAAAAATCAAATTCAAATTGTAAAAAATTTAACACATTATATGTTTATTGAAAAAAAAGTATATGACGTCACATATTCTACAGTGTTGCCAATACATAAAAAATTGAATTGAAATATTTTTAATTTTTACAACATAAAAAATTGCCAATAATTTATCAAAAAAAAATTGTGTAATTTTTCATTCTTGCACTACTTTTTGACAAAGTTCACTTCTTTTATAATCTATTTTTGAAATCACTATTTTTCCACTACTCTCACTACCTCCTTTAATTGTTAGATACCTTGTGTTACAAGATCTAAAAATATAAATTCGAAAATAAACATGTATCTTGAAGACAGTGTACTACTTAATTTCCAATGCCCCCCCCAATCACGTTTCAACTGTTTTCCTCACTAAATCTTCTTTTTTTGGAAAATCTACGTTAACAATAATTCTCAATTTACACTAAAATTTATCACTCAGTTTTTAATTCCCCCTTCTCGTGGAACTCCGACTCCCCTCCCCCTTTTGCATACCACAGTAATGAAATATTTCCGATATTAACCCCTCGTGTATTTTAGAATAACGAATCGAATCAATGGTCGAAACGCGAATGCGAGGCTCTCTCCGATTTGATATCACTATATCCAAAACTATTCCTGGTCGACGAGGAAGAACTCCAGCGCGAAAATAAAATCCGCGAAGTACTGGAAAAATACGGTAATTCGAATTCCGCCATTCCTCAATCGTTCAAACCGTCCGGAGATCTTAAAGTTTGGATTTATTTGAACTCGAAAGAAAACGGAGAATACGTTAATGTTTCCGTGAGTATATTTGATTGGTTTGTTGGCCGAGAGGCAGAAATACACCAAGTGATCTTTCTGCTTTGTTAGATCGACCCTAATAAATGTTGCCAATCGGTTTGCGAAGAATTGGCGCCGAGAATGAAAGTCGAACCTCATCTACTTTGTTTGCAAGAGGTAGTTTGTAACGAAGCTTTAATACGACCGATGCATCACACCGAGCACGTATTGGATACGGTGCTTCGATGGGGATACTGGGACGAAGCGTACAGAAAAGATAATTATTTACTGTTAACCACTAATAGCCTCATTAGAGAGGTGTATCCTTTAGTTAGTTTCTTTTCAGTTACATAATGTTCGCCACTTTAATGAGTATATTAACCGGAGTGAAATTTCCCACAGGCTAAACCCCCGTTGACTGTGAGTAACGAGTTGAAATACGCTGATAGGAAAATGAAGAGTTTTAAGAATTATTTGTTCGAATTTAGCGAAGCTAAGTTGAATTATTTTAAAGATAAAAAAGTAATTGATTTTTTTCAAATTGCGAAGTTTTCAATTTGTTTTGTTTACAATGGCTTTTTTTCAATTTTTTAGACTTCGATGAAAGTTAAAGAATGGCCTATTGAAGATATCGTTTGGTATGTGGGATATGAACCGAAAAGAGATCCTAAAACGAGGTATAATTTTATTAATAATAAATAATATTAGTTGAAAAAACGATAATCTAACATTTTCTCTGATAAAATTAATTGTCAAATGATGTTGAGAAATTTTTATAATTTTTTATACAAAAAAAATGCCGAAAAAAATAATTGAATTTTTAATTTGATTTTTAAAAATGATATTAATAAAGTAAAAAAAATACTAAACAAATTTTGAATAACTCCGAACTTTAAAAATTTTTTTTTACTACAATTTTACAACACTGAATCTGAAATATATGCTTTGGAATCAGAGTCAAACTTGTTTAAACTTAGTTTTCATTTTAATTGCAGATGGGCAATAACATTTATCGAAAAAAGCGAAAAACAAAATCGGTAAGTTCTAAAACGACAAAAATAAAAAATAAAAAAAAAACAAACCAAATTTATAAATCCTTTTTACAGATGCAAAGAAACGCCATTTTTCGGATACACCATTGCCGGAGTAAATAAAGAAGAGCAATTCAAATGGATTGCAGCAATGTTGCTGGGACAATATCCACAAAGCGATCTGTTACCTCCTGTATCTTTATTAAAATGATTTCACAAGCTATCGGAGAAATACCTACGCTTTCCTTCCATTTTAATATTTTGTACTTTTTTATGATTAATTTTTGTACGGCTAAATATTGTAACCGAATATAGTATTACGTTAAATACCAAACTATAATTCATACCATTTATCGTACGTGTTAATTTTTAGGTATTTTTACTTAAAACTTTGTTTTTTAAACGTGACCGTTTGAAGAAATCGAAAAGCTCCGTTTCACCTAATACTCGCCGATTGTTTCACATAATAATTTACATAATTTTAAACTTTTGTGGCATTACAAAACCCATTTTACACGTTCGTACTTAAAAAAATTTCATTTCGTGCATTTATAACGATTATCTTCTGTTACCTATATAATTAAGTAATTTAAACATTTTTTTTAAATGCTTGCCTTGTGATTTTTTTAAAACTTTTTCCTACTTTAGACGTGTATTTTATATTTATATTTTTAGATTGGACTGATGTGTTGATCGCTTGTTGTTTTTTTCCTCTTTTTTTTTCTAGTAAAAGATAATAATTGTGTTGATCGCGCATACGTGTTTTATTTGTATGAAATTCGAAGTAAGGAAAAATTAGAGACGCCATTTTGAAAGTTAAAGTGCCTGAAATATGTATGCCTACTGATACGTTGTTTATTAGCAAGTATTATCTAGCCTCCGGAGACGAGCTGTTTCTCAACCATCAACTAACACTGAAAGCCTAGTTTTCAATCAAGAAAAGTAATTGCTCTGATTTGCAAACGAGAAAGTTTTACGTGGAACTGCCTCGAGTTTTGGCAACTTTCAAGGTTCTGTGATTCTTCCGAGGAGTGGAATTAATTTTATTAAATATATAATGACCGGATGTTCACGAAGAGTTGATTTTTGCGAGTTTCGATAAAACTAATCACGAATTTTGAGCCTATGAAATGGTTTTTGAACGAGACGATGAAAACGTATGTGTAGAAAATTAAGGAGCTATTGAAATACTAGTCCAGTCAATCTAGCATTTGAGCTTGCAAAACGAGATGATAAGCTGAATTTTGGTATATACCTAGTATTCGATACTCTTTACAACATACTTCACTCTGGAATAAAAGTCATGTTTGCCAGTTCCCTTTTTTGTGGATTTAGCCCCCTAAAATCGTTTTTTCGCTTATATCTTCGCAGAAACTGGTTTTATCAAAAAAATAGTTTAGTTCAAAATTGAAACCCACTAAATTCTCTACAAAATGCATTTATTAAGAGTTGATGTAACTGGCTTAGATTCCGAGCTACGTGCAATTAAAAAAGGAGCATTTTTCGTGAATTTTTTACAAAATTCTCATAAATTTAGTTTTTTACCAGTAACTATGGGAAAAAATGATTTTTCGTGAAAATTTGTTAAAACTGAACTTAAAGATGACCAAATTTTCTACAAATTCCTTTACAAAGAAATTAAATTGCTTACTTAGCTTCCGAGCTGTGGCGTCGCAAAGAAGGGGAGTTTTGATTATTTTTTAGCCTAGTTCCGTAGAGCACAGTTTTTCGTCTCTAACGTTGCGAAAACTGATTATGAAAAAAGTAACTTGATTCAAAATTGAAGCCCACTAAATTCTCCACAAATTATGTAAAAAAGTGGAGGTCGCTGACTTTGTTTTCGAGCTGTGGCGCTGCAAAGTAGGGAATTTTTGATGACTTTTTAGCCTAATTGAGTGGGGTACAGTTTTTCGGCTCTAGTGAAGCAAAAAATGATTCTATGAAAAAAAATAGCTTAGTTTGAGGATGATGCCTACCAAAACCTCTACAAATACTGTATCTACAAAACTAGGCTAAAGAATAAGCAAAACCCCACTTTTTTGCGACGCCACAGCTCGGAAGCTAAGTAAGCAATCTAATTTCTTTGTAATGGAATTTGTAGAAAATTTGGTCATCTTTAATTTCAGTTATTACAAATTTTCACGAAAAACCATTTGTTCTCTGGTTTACTGGTAAAAAACTAAATTCATGCGAATTTTGTCAAAAATTCACAAGAAATGCTCCTTTTTAATCGCACGTAGCTCGGAATCTAAGCCAGTTACATCAACTCTTAATATATGCATTTTGTAGAGAATTTAGTGGGTTTCAATTTTGAACTGAACTATTTTTTTGATAAAACCAGTTTTCACTAAGATATAAGCAAAAAACTAACCAAAATTCAGCTTATCGTCTCGTTTTGCAAGCTCGAGGCCATTTTCAGGCTAGATTGACTGGACTATACGTTTATGAGTAAATGTTTTACTACATGTTTAAAATTGAAAATATTCATCAAATTAAGATAAAATTCATATAAAATATAAATATAATTTACTCATTATTTCTAACGTATAAATTAATTCTCTTTCAATTAATTTCTCATTTTTTCCTACTGTTCAAAAGAACGCAACTATAGAGCCACTGTAGAAAGAAGAATAGCATAATCGAATACACTGAAGGAGCACGATGAAATGCACCACTACATAAACCAAGTCAATGGAAAATTCCTCATAACTCGAAGAACTCGTAATGCTACGAATCAAATCGTAGAGTTTTGATAATAATATGATAAACAACGTAATACAAAAGTTTTCCAATAATTATATACGTGAATGAAACAAACAAAGCGAATAGAAATGGAATAGAAAAGTATTTCTCAACGACGCCCAAAAACTGTAATTTACCGGCATATTTTCGCGATAAAAATATCGAACACGTTAAAAAAGAACATCACGAATTACACGAAGAACAAATGTACATTCGGCCTACACCAGAATCCTCAACTTCCGCAACACCGCCTACGGGGTATTTCCCACAAACGAATAATTCCGGCACGTGTGTTCTCCATCGCCTATGAACCTTTGGCGAAATTTCTTACCGAAACCGCAATAACCTTCGAGAGTAATTTTACAAGCGTATTGTGCGCCGATAGAACACTGAGTACATGTCACGAGAACAGTTTGTTTAAAATTAGTTGTTTTAACCCTCGGGACTGTATTAACAACAACATGATATTAAATTTTGATTAAGAGGGTTTGCGTCAAATTATAAGCTGGTTTTCTGCCCACCACTTCAGATTGATATATTAAAAAGGATCGGTGTGCGTAACCCCTCGAATATTCTGAAGGATAGCGACCTCCGGCGTAACAGATGGTTGCCGGTGAAATTATAATAGGTAGTGTTCTGCTAAGACAAACACGCTAAATCATAAACAACCCTTTGGTGTCATTTCACGTGATTTTTTTTGAGTAGGGATATCGTTTTTCGATGGATGTTTTATTTTCACCTTCGAGATAGATAGTTTGAAAATTATGGAAGTCTATGTACCTAGATTGTATAGAAATGGTGAAAATGAATAAAAAATTATTTAGAAGGTAAGCGGATATTCCTCTGAATGGACAATGTCAAATACCAAAATTCCGAAAATTTTTCCCGCAAAAGACAACATCAAAGTTTGAATTATTTTGTAATAAAAGACAAAATTTCAAGTCAACATTACATGAAAGTTGCGCTTGGTGTTGACGTTATTTGAGCAACACCTTCCGATGGTCCTAGGCTTTTTTTAACATTAAAGATTTGTAAATTATAACTCGAATGAACAATCGTTTCGTTTTTGATGGCTTCTTATATGTGGCGCAATGAGTGAGCTACTTAATTTTTCCTGATTTGCTTTTTTTTTTCTTTTTTTGAATGGTAAATATGAACGCATTATCAAAAATTACAAAATTATCACCTGACTAGTCATCATATGTATATCATCACCACCATGACATGCCGCCGTGACAATGGTCACCATGACAACCGCGTGACCAGTGTTGCCAATTTGGCATAATTGTGCTAAATTTAGCATAATGTAAAGTCATTTTAGCATCATAATTTTCGTGATTTTCGGATCTAGCATTTAGCATAATTTCTAGCATAATTCAATTCATTTAATTAGCAAGTTCCCTTTTTTGTGGATCTAAGCTCCCTAAAATTGGGGTTTTCGCTTATATCTTAGTGAAAACTGGTTTTATCACAAAAAAAGTTTAGTTCAAAATTGAAACCCACTAAATTCTCTACAAAATGCATATATCAAGAGTTGATGTAACTGGCTTAGATTCCGAGCTACGTGCGATGGAAAAAGGAGCATTTTTTGTGAATAGATGGAGTTTTTAGCCTAATTGTGTAAAGTACAGTTTTTCATAGCTTAGTTCGAGGTTGATGCCTACTAAATCTTCTACAAATACTGTACTTACAAAACTAGGCTAAAAAATAAGCAAAACCCCCTTCTTTGCGACGTCACAGTTCGGAAACTAAGAAAGCAATCTAACTTCTTTATAATGGAATTTGTAGAAAATTTGGTCATCTTTCATTTCAGTTATAATACATTTTCACGAAAAACCATTTTTTCCCATGGTTACAGGTAAAAAGCTAAATTTATGCGAATTTTATCGAAAATTCACGAAAAATGCTCTTTTTTCAATCGCACGTAGCTCGGAATCTAAGCCAGTTACATCAACTCTTAATATATGCATTTTGTAGAGAATTTAGTGGGTTTCAATTTTGAACTGAACTATTTTTTTGATAAAACCAGTTTTCACTAAGATAAAAGCGAAAACCCAATTTTAGGGGGCTTAGATCCACAAAAAAGGGAACTTGCAAACATGACATTTGTTCCGGAGTGCAGTACGTTGTAAAGGGTATCGAATACTAGGTATGAGATATATACCAAAATTCAGCTTATCTTCTCTTTTTGCAAGCTCGATGACATTTTCGGGCTAGATTGACTGGACTATGAGACCCTTTCAATATTATAATTTCTCATCCCTGATCAACTGAGGTAGGTAATCAACCTTGCTTGACGCATTTCTTCTCCAACTACCAAAATGGCGATTCTTGATGCTATACGACATGATTTACAACAAAAGAACTACATCCACAAGTCAGCCACTACAAAAAGTCCTTTTTTTACCTAGTCGAAGAAACCGGTTCAAAAGTAAACGCCTACGAACATGGTTGAAGCACTCTCACAGCCTACTGGTGCGATAAATCTCGACTTGATTCCACAAGTAACTATACAAATCGAGATTCTCCCACATAAACACAATAAAACTTCTATAAACACCAAAAGTCAACAGGTTCGGTGATTAATTATTCACGGAATCCTTTCCACATAAAGATCACCTTGCGAAGGATTTATTCGTAATCCTCGTAATAAAAAAATTCCATCAAAGCGTACCCCGGCCTAACAATGGATACCACTAAAAAAAAAGAATTCCATTTGCATACAACGTAGGCCAATGTAAACACAGGTATTGAAAAATTGCCAGATTTCGGTTTGTCGACATACGGGTGAAAAAAATTTATAATGGTGAAGAAAAAGCAAAACGTCTATTTGTTATTTATGCAGGCGATGAATTATATAAGAGTAAGAACGTTCGGTAGCCTTTTAGCCGTTGGCTAAGGTTTTGTATGAAGGTACATGAAATGTAATATGGTAGCAGTCGTCGAATTTACTTGTACAATTTTCCGCTACTAAATACAACGTGATTTTTAAAAATTCAACGAGTCGTCGACGTAAATGCAAATTATCACGCTTCGACGAAATTATTTGTCGCATGAGCCCGAGTATGATGATAAAACATAAGTATAGCATAATTCAAAGTTTAATAAATAATTTCACAAGCTCGGTTAAATAATCGATGGCGAATAATTATGCCTCTTTTTTTACATTCGCATGAAAAAAATCATAAACTCGGCGTAAGTTGTCGACTAGTCGACACGAAGATATCCAAATCAAATTATCCCACAGAAGGGTTTCCATGCTTGGAAATTTGAACGTAACGAAAAAAACAGGAGCAGAACCATAAAAACACATTTGTTACTTCTTCGGGATTGTATGTGGTGTGACGTTTAAAGTTTGCGACAATTTAAAATATAACTTTTTACGGAAAGAAAAAGACCACTAAGCGTGAAGTTAGAAAAAGGTTGATGGCAGATTCGTTCCATAATTTACGATGTTTAGAAGATACCTGTCAACTGATTATGTGAGAAGCGACGAGAGAGCGAGAAGTTGGCGAGGGTTCGTATACGAAGGAACGCTGTGAACCGTCATGTTAACTTATCCCGACTGACTGATGTCAAGACTCCCCTTAATTCGACACGGCACTGATCTCATTCTCACTTTCACTTTAACATTTTTAACCCAGTAAAAGTGTTTCGATTAAGCAGATATTTTGTTTTGATTTTACGCTGCTTTTTTTTTGCGCTCCTACCCCCGAAATATTTCCCTTTCTTGTAGAAATCAGGTTGAAATTTGAAAGAATATCTCGCTGAGGGAATAATTATGACATTTTATCGTGTCGATGTTTACAGTGCTGTTTTGATTCCTTTAATAAAACATTTTTCAGTATTAAAATTTTTTCGAAAAAGTTTTCAGATTTTTTGTTGAATTATTAATTAGTAATGACGCTATTGCGAAAGTTTCGCAGATACCTTTTCCATCCACGTAACCGTGACACTAGTCAATTAACGTTATCTTTAGTCGGATTTTCGCATCGGGTATTTTTTGCCTTCATATCGAAGATTACGCGCCATTTGATACAATTATTTAATAGCTTATAAAGTATCATAGAATATCTCCCCTAAACATAGTTATGTTTTACGTTACGGTTCATTTGATAAATCCTCCATTCGCCTTGTTCGCAAATCCCAATAGAAAATGTATCAAAGACTGGAAATAAAAACTATACGCGTTATTATAACCGAAGGGATATAAACTATGGAAAGTGGTAAACGGCACCTGTTCTTAATTTAATTCAACATGTCCTTTTTTTCAGACTCCCTCTCTTATGCTATATTTCACCACTTGTTCCTGAATCAAAAAATACTCGTTCCATTATTCTCGATGTATGTTTCTGTTATACATATCAAAATGTTACATATATAGTTGACGTATTAGTAAATAAAGGGAAGTAGATATTTTCCGTGGGTTTAAATATTGCGAGCTTTCAAATATCACCTCACTTTGATATTTTTCGTGTAGTTGTTACTACATGTTCGATGGCTGTTTACCATCTGTGATGTTTGAAGTGGGCTTTGACCATTGAGTGTACCTTTTCATTGACTGGTTTATACAGTGAAATAGAAATTACGTGGCAATTGAGCTGAAAAACTATTGGGAGCGTGAGGCGAAGAAAAATATTTGGAATTTTTTTTTTTAAATTAACGAACTTGGCTCTCAGAAGACCACAAAGGTGATGAGGTTAATTTGCTTTATGCTCCATTGTTGCGAAAATTCTCCTTTTTATGTTTCATTTTGATATTTTATTTCTCACTGGCACGTTGGGTTTTTCTTTTCACATTTTCATATTTTGGCTATGGCATAGAATCGAAAATCGTCACAGAAAATCATCACGAGAAAAGCGTCACACAGCTTTTATGGTAACTGTCGTCATGGCGATTTGTCATTTCCATGAGTAATGACCTTGATATTTTCATGCCATGAATTCATGATAACATGTCATAGTTGACAGGTCATTGTTATGATGACGTATCATGACCATGAGTGACATATACGATGACACAGGCCGTTGTCATGATGACGTGCCATGCTCTTGAGTGATTCTTGATATTTTCATGTTGTTATAACATTTTATAAATAACACATTATTGTTTTCGTGACATATAATGGTCATAAGTGATATACCACACAATGACAAGTCATTATCATTGTGACGTAATATGATTACGATTGACATATGATATGTGATGACTTGTTATGATAAACGTCACTGTAATGGTCACGTGTCATGGAGCACGTGGCACGTCATGGTGACATTTCATGATCATGTTATGATGACAGGTCATGGTCACATGAATAATGGCATATTATAGTGACGTGCTATGGTCAAGAGTGCATGTGATCATGTCGTGGCAACATGTCAAGAGACATGATATGATGGCAAGTCATTGTTATGGTGACATGTCATTGTTACAAGTGGCATGTGACGTCAAATAACATCTGATGAACATCGTTGTCGCGAAGTGACATGAAAATATCACACCGTGTTGCGAACTTGTACGCAAGGGGATTTTTTTCATTCTATGTAATTCTCCTTCTCGCACTTCTTCTTTCTCGATTCCTGTTGTTACACCTACACAACCTGATTATATTCACGTGTTACCTTATCGTCTACGAATTATTTCAATCGCAATGGATGAAATAGATTTCAAGGGTGAAGAAACGCGATTTGTGCATACTCCTTCAAACACCCACGCTTCGATATACGTCTGGAGCTTTTTCACGATTAAAGGAAAAACTCGCTGAGATATCAACAGAATGAAATTCCGCTTCATGAACATAACATATGTTCAATTACATGATTACACCTGCCATTTACTCAGATTTATAAGCACCCCCTGTAAAACCACAAAATTCTAATATATTTATCCAAGACAGGTCGAATGCTCGATACGTTGATATATTTGCATTCAATTTCGGATATCTCCGGCTACAAAAATAAATCAGCCCACAGGCTCGTAAAAAGTTCACAAGTTGAAACATATCCACAAAAGATGCCCCCATAAGGTGACCTTAATCTTGTAAAATAGATTTTAAATAGCTCCGGTAATAAAATCAGTTGTAAACCAGCGTCTGTAATAAATGTTGGGTTTTTTACGAAGTATGAAATCGGCTTAAAGACTAAAAAAAAAATAAATAAAATTGCATCTTCGCCGGTTTTTCTTTTCTTCCATTTTCTTGCTTCGTTTTTTATCTTCTTTCCGTAAAACTTTTATTAGATCTGCTCATTACTGGTCTGAGCTACTGAAATTTTGATGATTTTCAGATTCAACTGCCGTAGCAGCCGGCATTCCTTTACCGTGAGGAATCTGTTATAGCGTGTATTATTTAGTGTTTTTCACTTCCTTCGCTCTTCCTCGTTTTTTTTTCTCTCATTTTCCCGAACGATTTTACTTTTTTTCTTCAGTTTCCAATTTCTATCGTATTTTTTAGCTTAGTTTTTGTTTCGTCTGACAGACGTAAACCGTTTAAAATGACGTATATAAGTTTTTTCTCGCCTATGTGTTCACGAAATAGCAGATATTCAAAAGTTAACTCTAATTCGATTAGAATTCGCGTGAATTGTATTGTTATTCCAATTGGTTACATTAGTAAAGTACGTATATTGTCGCGTATAAGATTACAATTTCCGTCGAATAATTCGTATAGACGATTAACAGTTGAAAACGGAAATAAAAATGCACTTGTAGATAATCGTTTTTTTACCATCATTAAATCCGCTCAATCTAGCAATGGGATCGCGAACAAACGAACGAACAAATAAAACACGTCCCCAATAAGGCGTGAAAAGGATAATAAAAATAATATTGTAACCTTATTCGGTAGCCAGTTTGAACGTAATTTTTTTCTCGTCGAAGGCGGCAAATGCCATATAGTACTAATACGCAATGACAAAAGCAAAAGGCAAGAGAGGGTTATAATACTGGAATATATGCGGCGAGAGAATACTTCCCATCAGCGTCGGGGAGTTTATTATAATAGTAATGGTAAAAGGGTTAGAAAGACGTAGGTAAAAGGGGCACGAGATTTCACGGCATAAAGTCCCCGAACTAAATCCCTTCATAGCTGGTTGGTGCGGGTATAGCCGCACACAGCCTTCATGCCGCGGAAGGGTTGAGACATTACAAGGGATGCTGCTGCGAAATGATAATCAAGGTGATTCTTCCACCCTTTACGCCCTCTGTCAACCACTTCTAAAACTAGCTCCTCCACTTATTCGCTCTCTAACTTTAACTCTCTGCCCATGATAATGGCCCTGTAAATATTTAAACAGGCGTATACTAAGCCCTTACTGTTGATTATCATTAACATTATTCTATGCTATATAGCGCTTTTGCTTATATGAAACAAAGTCTAAGCTTACAAACTTTCTCTTCTCTTTTCCTTGTATATTTTACACAATTGAAGAGAAAAAAACAGCGAAATTCGCTTCTCTTCCTGTTTTCTCGGCGTTTTTCGCGAAATGTAAAATACCAAGTTAATAATTATGAATTAAGAATGGATTAAGAAAGCGAAAATTCTTTCGAAATATATTTCTAATTTGCCTTTTGTTTTTACAAATACGATATCGTACGAAGTTCGATGTTACCCTTGATTATAACTAAACCAAATCAAAAAATAATACTTCCCATTTTTTTAGCTAATTAATGAACAATCGAAATATTATTTTCAATTTTTCTGTCACATTCAACAGCGTCGAACACAACAGGTACATTCGCACAAGACAGAAATTCCAAAAATTGAACAAAAAATAACTAAAACTCACATCAAAAGTTCAACCTGGAAATACGAATACAAAAAATCATATTCATCTGTTCACCAGATTGTACATATTTCTGAAATGCGTGATCGTTCGACACTAATAAATTGGAGAAAGTTAACAGGTGCCGCAATTCGAATATATCAAAAAAGTAACAATCCAGGTTTATTCTTTGCGGACTTACAAAAGGGGTTGTGAAACCAAAATAAGGGTAAAATAAAGAGGGCGATGGACAACCGTATGTAGCGAGTTACAGGTGCCATAAAGCCACCTGCTATTCTCTTCTACCTTGTCAGTCACGAGATACCGCAAACGATGCGTACCCTATTATCAAGTTCAATAATACACGCGGTGGTCAATGAAATATTGTTTTCCATGATTAAAATAATACTTACAGAACCATAAAAAGTATTAGCCAAATCAATACCATGTAAGATACCGTATCTGCAAGTACGAAAGGAAGTACTTACCGATGTAGAGTTTTCAACAAATTGATGGTTTAATGCATTGAATTCTTCATCAACGGCGAACCATTCACTGAACGCGAAAGGCGAGTTCATGATTAACGAAATTAATTAACAATTTTCACATTCAGTATGCTATAATAATTAAAATTTATCGAGAAAAAAACAGCAAACATGAAAGTTTTTCATATCACAATGTTCATCACGTTCTCAACTGTTTCTGAAACGAGAAGATCGTGATGAGATCGGCGACAATTGTCAATACAGTCATTTTTTTTGTTAATTAGTACAAATTGCTATCAAAGTTGATTTTTCATTTTAAATCTCATCTTTTGCTCATGGATGAATTTCTTTACTTATTAGCATATTTTTATTAATTAAAGAAACAAACAAAGTCAATAATATCCTACAAATCTTTTGCAAAAAAGAAAAACTTGCAAAAGAATTTATATAAGTCTATTTGAATTGAGACCGTTCCCACTCTAACGGCAAAATTTCTGTTTGGCGGCCATACATATCTAAATTAAAAATTTTTTTCTACTTGAACCTTGGACATGTCATTACAAATGAGCATTGATAAGCCAAAAGAAATGACACTACATTACAGTTTTCAATGCTGGAATATGTGATTTTGAATTTTTTAAATTATAATAATTTCAGTTTTAAAAGCGAATTTCTTGTTCCAGTATTGCAAACTGTAATTGTCATGTCCCATTATTTTAACTGATCAATGCTCATTTGTGATGACATGCTCTGAGTTCAAGTAGGAAAACATCGTTCAACTAGATACACTTGGTCGCCAAACAGAAACTTTGCCCTTAGAGTGGGAACGGTCTCAATCCAAATAGACTATAGGTATCTTTATCTCCTACTTTGTGCAATTTTTAATTTTTTTAATTGTTAATATTTACTGTTCTTATTAATGCATTCTTAATAAAATGAACTATGCGATAGCAATAATGTATTTATTTTGATAAAGTTATAATATCTAAAAATTATTCAGAGAATGAAAGTAAATAAACCATCAAAAATAAGCAAATTAATTCAGCTGTATTTCATTCTTTCAAACACAAGTAGATCATACGACTCAGTTTTAGAAGTTTATTAAACTAAAACTCAGGGTATCAATTGGTCAATCTTAATCAAGAATGTTCATCTTCAATCCATAACTAAATACGAGAATCACGTATCAGCCTTTTTCATGTTTGAATCCATAAGTAATTTACTATTTGATTTTGATAGATACAATTTTCAGGTGGAAGATTTCGAATGAGAATTGATATTTTACGTTGATTTCAACTTTAAAATTCTAGTTGTCTTTCAGAAAATAAAGGACTTGAAACTTTGGAAGTTCTCAAAAAATTTCAAAACGATTCGTAGACAATAATAAAAATTTGTAATTTAATTTGAAAAATTGATAAAAATATTAACAAATGGCACATCTGTCGAAATCAGTGTGACCAGATGAATTCATCCGGAAAAATGTGGTTGTTATCAATATCCTGTCATCTTCAAGATTCGAGATTTGATAATACGTTTGTATTTTTTTATTTTTTGTAAAAATATTAAATATGTGATTGTGAATTTATGAAAATTACAGTTTTTAAATTGCGATTCATCAATTGAGAATTTTTCATCGAAGATTTCATGCAGGAACCACTTTGAAAACACTCAGTAACTGTAAGTAAAGCTTGCCTTTTGTGATATACATAGGTACATTTATGTTTAGAGTTGCAATCAGTGATGATAATCAAACATATTACGTAAATTAAGATTTCCAACATCAATCTGCTGGTTATGAATGAAGTCTGGTAATATTCACAACCCTCGCTAACGTCACTCAATGTCTTAAGCGTTGTTTTTTCCAACATAATGTTATTTTCGTTGAGATCGCGACCCTCTGAAAAATAAATTCGATTAGGGACTCGAAAGCAGACTTAACACGACGACGGCAATTCAAACCAACATTTTCATCGCTCTCACCTCATATACCTTACTGCCTCGTAGTATCTTCAACCGAATAAAAATGAACCTGTATGAGGTAAAGTTTTTCAAACAATTATGACTCGGATATAGACAGTAGTGAACACGCTTTGATAAAACGTTTACATATTTTTTTCCCCAAACAAAAGGTTTTCGTTACATTTTTCATGACGTAGTCGAGAAAAACACGCGTTACTATGAAAAGGAAACTAATATGAAATGTTAGACTATAGTACGCAAACAAAGCGGCACCTATGTTTAAATTTCTCGAGTACTTTGCTTTTGAAAAGCAAAACATTTTGTTTAATCCTCATATAATCCTATCATCAAAAGCCTGATAATAATAGCAGCTGCCGTATAACAAGTCAGTTAGGTTAAAGAGATGGCGAAATAGCGAGAAAGCTCGAAAAACAAGAAGCGAAGAGGAATGCGCACGCGAGGGAGTGATAAAATGAGAGGAAGGTAAATTAGCTCCCAGGACATAGAAGTGAAATCCCGTGGGAGATTATCTCCATTATATAGAGCCAACAGTCTCGAGACGGAATAGGGCAGCCTACAGAAAAGGAGTTACTATATAAGGGTATTAAAGCTCGTAAACACTAATGCAGATAAGCGAGGATTTCATTTAAACATGTTTGTTCATCTTTTCATGCTTGTACTTAGTACCGAAGCTTTTTAAGGGGGGAAGTTATTTTGCGAAATGGGTATTTTAAAAGTTATGTAAATGCTACGCTAAATTAAGTTTTAACCGTTTAAATTTTCTGGTAAAAGGACGACTTTAAATGAACACGATAATCGGTTCGAAGAGTTTGGTGGATTAGCAAATTGAAAATTTTCTTCGTAATCAATTTTCAGCGTGTTTAACAGGTAGTCAAGGTAGTGAAAGTAGTGAAAAAGTACTGATTTCAGAAATATGCTATGAAAATCGTGAAAAAATAGTGAATTTTGTTAGAAAGTAGTGCAAAAAACTCGAAGATGATTTTTGAAAAAATTACACAAAAATCGTTCCTTTTTTCATAAATGGACGGCAAATTTTATATATTGGCAGCACTGTCGAAATATGTGACGTCATAATTTGTATTTTTTTTATGAAGCATGTTACGCGTTTATTTTTTTTATAATTAATTTGATTTTTTCTAGAGCAGATTTTCTTTTAATCTGAAATTTGACTTTGTTGATTTGAGAGGGGGAGGAGGTAAAATAAAAATTTTCTTAAAAGTTTGGTAAAAAAAAAGTAATGAAAAAGCAGTGATTTTTCCACACAAAAATCTGTTAGAAATTCTGTTTTTTTTTTATAAAATATAGATTTTAATTTAATTTTTAATCGTGATAATAATTCACATTCACACTGAAAAAATTTATTTCCGACGGATTCGTTCTATATTTTTATATTTCGACTCTGTCTTAATTTCTCATTCGATTTTGTGGTTTCATTTTCAATAATAAAAAAACCATATTAATTTGGAATTTTTCCGAGTAACATTTCCAAAGCTATTTTCAGCCCACGTTAACCGCACCGTCTTCTATTTACAGATGTATTTTTCTCGCCAAAAAAATCCTCCCTTTTCATGACATTCCAAGTTATTTATTCTACGCGTTAAACAAACCAAGAATATATTTGCGCGTGGTCAAAAAAACAATACCGCTGAACGAAACTCCCCAAAATTTATTAACCCGATTATTTGAAATGAAAAAATAAAGGGGGAAAAGACACGAAGAAAAAGTAAATTAATAAAGAAATTCGGTTATTCTTGGGAAAAATTGTGCGTGCGTAGCTGAAATTCTAATTAACGTCGAAAAGAACTTTTGAATTGGGAGCCGTGTTTACTCAAATAATAAGCTGCGACTGTTTCACAGTAGCGGGATAACTTCCAGTTAGTAAATATGCGGCAATTTTAATCGATTTTTTTTTGCTTTTTTTTCACGTAAATTGAGAATGTATAATTACCATCGTCTTGGAAAAAGAAAAGCAAATAGTCAAGTTCATTTTTCTAACTCTTTATTATAAGATTCAATTCCCTTGCTTGTCAATATTTATTTCATTTTTTTATTTTTATTTTTGTAATAATTGTTTTTCGTAGTAAATAAGGAACTAATTTTCTATACGTAATGTAATACTTATTCAAAAACATTTTTCCCCCTTTAAAATTCATTATGTATAAATATTTTCTTTTTCATAGTCTGTTAATTATTAATTTTTTGTTACCTAATCAAATATTAGCCCTGACGTTATAAATCATCGCTAGCACGTGGAAAGTAATTCATCAACTAAAACTGGTAAATTAATTCGGATGAATACGAAGTTCAAGAGTTTAAGCAGGAAATTTCACTTTAATTAATTAACGTTCGTCGTAAAGTTCTTTGATTTAATTGCTTCAACGTAAAATTTCAGTTTTGCTTGAACAATTTGAAAATATGCCTCGTTGACCAAATATTAATTTAATGAAAATTTTCAACCGTGTAACCTCAGCGTGATTATTGATTTTACAACTTTTTATGCACTTCGTAATGACTCGACGAAAACTGAAGGTTATATGAGGTACCTATCTATTGATCGAATAACGAGGAATATTTTACATAAAGTAATGCAATATTGACTTTTATTGATTTTTTTTTTTTAATATTTCACAATTTGATGGAACTTAATTTCGAGGTAATTTGTTAACAAATACAAATTAGATAAAATTATCGATTAAAAATTACGTAATTTTAATATCTCGAGTAAATTTATATCGTATTATTGAACTTGTTATTTTATTATTACCTCCTTACGCCATTTTTTTCTTATTTAAGCATTTTTTGGCTACGTAATTAAAAGGCAGTTGATGTACGATGAAAACAGATAAAAAAAACTGTATTCGTTGGTAAAAAAGAATGAAAAAGGTTCGTGTTCAACTTGATAAAAGTGGGTTGAATATATCCTTGGAGGAAGGACAATATCTCTTGAAAAAAGAAATCCGAGTTGCGCGAACAATACGCTACAATTGGACGGAGAAAATATCATGACGTATGGAACATGAATGAAAAAGAATTTTATAAACGAAATGTTGAAATATTTTATTTATTTTCAACAATTATGACATAAATTTTATCCATTTTCAAACAACTCTATAGAAATACAATTTTTTAAAAACAAGTACACGAGGATTTATCCCAAAGTATCAACATTATCTAACAATCGAGTTTGAAAATTCTGGTAAAATTGCTCGTAAGATTGAGAAGAATAATTAAAACGTCAAGGTTGAAAATTACTGGAAGAAATTCGTAAATTAACGTCGCGATTCAATTTGATTTTTCATTTGTCAATCCTCCCCATGTCTTTTTTTCGTAATGGTCCGCACCCTTAGGTTTTTCGTTAATGAACTGCAATATTGAAACGTTAGTCTTCGTTTGGTGATTACTTAATTGAATATTAAATTAAATAATGGCTTATTGCTGTTGATTCAAAACTTTGAGCTTTTTACGCAACTTTCTCAATTTCACGTGCAACTTTAAGAGTTACATATTTAATTACTACATGATCTTAAAAGCTAAAAATTTCCAATAAAATAAAATTCGTTAACTAAAACAGGAAAAAAAAGGATAAAATTAATAAACAACGCTAAAAAGTGCATTCGCAATTTTCAATTCGTAAAAATTAAATAAAAAATAAAGAAAAAAAAGAACGTACGCTAAACGTAAATATATTCATAAATGGTATAATACTGATAGTATTTATAAAATAGACTTTACATTATTAACAGGATTTCTGTACATTTTAAAATAAATTATTGCACGAATACTTTTTTTTTTAGGTACTGTACACATCACAGTATTTGAGATCACTTCTCAGCATATACACGATTTTATACAAAATATAGTCGCTTCGAAAAAATTTTCATGGATTTTACATTGAAAAAAATTCTGTTTTTGGTCATAAAAAGCTTAAAGAAATTGGCAAATTTTTGAAATAAAAATCATGAAATTGATCGGATTATAATTTATAGATAAAAAAATATCAACTTATCAGTGTTCCCAGATTATCTTGGTTAAAAATTGCCAAATCCCAAGTTTCAAGTCGCCGAAAGTCGCGATTTCCATCATCGGTCATTTTTTTCCTAATATCGCCCAAAATAGCCAATTGTTTTTAATTTTTAATTTTTTCAAATAAAATCCTTCGAAAATATCAGATTATGTATAAAAAAACAAAAAAATCTGAAAATCTTAAGCCGCCCAATTTGCGACGAGTCGCTTAGTGCCCTGTTTTGGGTGATTTTGATTTTGACACTCTTAAGTCGCCCATTTTGCGATAAATTGCCCAATCTGGGAACACTGCAACTTATTGATATAGGTATCAAAGATTAACCTAGTTTATTGCTTGTAATAAAATGTCTAGGTATTTTGTACTCGATTCGATGCTTAGTTGGTAAATGAGCAAATGAACAAAGGTAGAAGACACGATATTTATCGCGTATCAGGTGAAACTTTCTGGAAAAGTATTTCAAAACGACACATTTCGTCAGTATGTACAAACACAACAAAAGCCAAAACAAAAAGAAACGATTACAGGTAAAAATAAAACAAGGTCAATGCTGAGCGGCGAATTTCATTCTTTTCTGTTTCTGCCTTTGATTACAAAACCAAACCCTAACGACGTTCTTCTTTAAATCTAACTTTTCCGCAATGGCGGCGATTTTCTCTCCGGATGGTCTTGGCTGTACGGCGAAATACGCCTCGAGCGATCTCTTTTCCGGAGCCGCTATCGAAGTCCTTTTTCGTTTTTTTTCACCGGCTGGAAGTACACTAGGTGCGTCTGGATCTCTTCGTTTGTTTTTCGCTTGAGCTTCAGCTTCTTCTAGCCACGCTTGTAGAATTGGTTTCAAGGCGATCATATTGTTATGCGATAAAGTCAAAGATTCGAAACGACAAATGGTCGATTGCGATAAGGCTCCTACGCCTGGAAGTTTAAGATTTGCTAACGCTTTACCGACGTCCGCCTGCGTGACGCCTAATTTGATCCTTCGTTGTTTGAAACGCTCAGCGAATGCTTCCAGTTCTCGAGGATCGGTATCGGAATCCGGATGCTGGAGGCCGACCCCCATACCTGGATGGTGTCCTCCGGGATGATGATGAGTTGGTGGCACGTGACCAGAAAGTGGTCCTCCATGGTGGTGATGATGGTGATGGTGACCGGACATCATACCGTTCATCGATGGACCATACATCGAAGCTCCCTGCAGGTGGCTATGAGCGCTGCTGTCGGATAAAGGCGTTAAAGTGGTCATTCCGGAAGATGTTAAAGGCTCCAGCATATCTAAACCGTCCATACCGTGGTGGTTTACCTGAAACACGACCAGTTAATATTATAGCCTTCGCCCTTGCCTCCATTGTCGTCTTCTCAAATCGAGCAGAAAAATTAAAACGAGCCTAGCTAGTTGAAAATTTCACACTATTGTTAACAATAATAAGAAGTAACATGTTTTGATACTTAACATAAAAGCACTTTAAACGCAATGAAAAAAAAAGGGGTGACACCAAGGGATAGATCGGTTTAACAAATTTGAAGTATATTATACACATAACAAGAAGGCGGGCGGATCGCGAAGAGGATTAGAGATGATAAAACACGAAGTGTACAAACATGTAATCGAATGAATAATTGATTCGAATTGTTATTATATAACAGTGTATTACCCTTTCTGTGGTAGTCCCACGGGGTGGTCGGACGGCCCTGTTCCAATTGTCAGACGGGGAAATTTTGCCCCTTTCCAATCGACAAGGGTAGTAACAGACAGGACAATGATTCACTGCTACTTCCTCACCACTTGTGCTCCCTGGCGACGAATATTTCATCATTACGCCTTCTAGCTTCTATCTCTCATTGACATATGAACTGTATCCAAAAGTCAACTTTGTTTCGTTATGAATCGTGTGCCGAAAAGAAAAATACGCCTTTTAACCGACTATCGTCATTTGGCTGCAGATTGCATTCCGTTACGAGATTTTTTCAAGCTGTGGTGCTTCGTAAGAAATGGGGTTATTTCGATGGGTATTTTTTTCCTGTCTAATTTTCGATTCTGTAGGTTGTACGAGGTTAGGGATTTTTCATCTCTGTCGTGGTGTATATGTGCTTTGGAATCGAACGGATTGGGAATAATTAATTATCAATATATACGAGTATGTCTTATTTACATTAGACAAATTTTTGTTTTTGAAAATATAAGATCAATGATCGAAAATTTCAAAAAACTAATTATTTTCCAGCAGTGCGAAATTTTTATGTAATTTTTAAAATAAATTCAGAATTTTTTAGATGATTTTTACCGCTTATAAATTTTGCATTTTTAAACGAATTTAAGCTCAAAGACATCAAAATTGATAATTTCATCAGGAGCATTTTTCGTGAATTTTCGATAAAATTCGCATAAATTTAGTTTTTTACCTGTAACCATGGGAAAAAATGGTTTTTCGTGAAAATGTATTATAACTGAAATGAAAGATGACCAAATTTTCTACAAATTCCATTATAAAGAAATTAGATTGTTTTCTTAGTTTCCGAGCTGTGACGAAGCAAAGAAGGATTTTGATTATTTTTTAGCCTAGTTTTGTAGATATAGTATTTGTAGAGGATTTAGTGGCATCAACATCGAACTAAGCTATTTTTTCATAGTATCATTTTTTGCTACACTAGAGCCGAAAAACTGTACCCTACACAATTAGGCTAAAAAGTCATCTATTCACGAAAAATACTCTTTTTTT
>QBDW01003139.1:0-39529 GCA_003261595.1 Maconellicoccus hirsutus | reverse complement strand
ATTTTTTTTTTTTTTTTTTTTGTAACGAAACGTAATGCGCTTCAGATACGCGTGAATTTTGGCGTATTTTTTTCTCAACAGAATTCCATTAGCGTAAGACTACGTGTGTTTATTTTCTGAGAGTCGTGTGGAGGAAATAGTGTACGTATTCGCATGCGACAAGTCTACGGGCGATTTTCTTTTTTTTTCTGCCAAGAAACGAGAAAAAATTGTACGTAGCGTAGTTGTACCGGACGCGTTTATAAATTTTTTAATTCGAACGATTTGTAAAGAGTGATTTTTTTTGTAGTGGTTTTTGATAAAATTATTTGTATTTCAAACGATAGGGATTAATTGGATTTTTACTGGTGTGTTGCACCGTCGCGTTGGTCCGAGTGGTCCGAGTCGTAGGTGCGGTGATTTTGATTATGACGCTCAATTTGCAATTTGCACTTTCGGTATACCTCATGGTTGCGTTTGCGTAAACCTGTACAATTACATATCATACGAGTATATTCGCAACATTCACGCGCAAAGTATCCACGCCAAGTTCTAAAAGCTGTGAACGCGTCAGGCGGTGCGTTTTTTCTCCATCGACTTGAGAAACGAGTTTCTTTTTCCTTTTGTTTTTTCGCGACCCGAAGAAGTACCAAAAAATAGCTTTTTAAGGTGAAATACGCGCGATCGCGTTGCGACGCTGTTGCGTCTACGTGCTTTGTACGTTTGCTCGTACGACTCGTGGCGGAAGCGGCGGATGTCGGACGACGCGAACGCGTAACGAACGTCTGCGTCTGCTGCACGGTACGTTACCTTTTGAACGGTGGCGCGGCGGTACCGCTACCTGTTGACGGGCGTCACTGAGCGGCTCCGCCATGCAGCTCGTACCTCGTACCACTACACTGAGTACCCTGCCGACTACGTAGAGGTATGTCAAATCGCCAAAACTATCGATTCTAACACCCAGCATCCAAAATTCATTTTTTTCCAATTCGGCCAATTCGCCTATGCCCCACGCCGCACCGCACCGCGACGCGCCGCGATGCCGTCGTGTGTTTGTGAAAATCGAAAAAGAAAACGCGAGAAATTCATCTTACCGGCTCATTCGCTGTTTACCGCATTCCTCGGTTTTCTTCTTTTTTTTTCGCAAGTAAAAAATTTACTCTACAGTCCGAACGGCAAAAAGTGATGCTTGGAAAACCCCCATTTTTAAGTTTAGCCGGGGACAAAAACTCTTTCCACAATCCTGTAACAGACACTCCCCTGATTGAGAATATTTGTTCACATTATTAGGCTAAAGTGATAATGGGGCGCTAGGGCCCCCTCAAATTTGACCTTTTTTGGGCCGCTACAACGGCCCTATTCACGTCATATGGTCTGCGGAACAAAAAAAAATGAATCCAATGCATACGTGAGTTCAATCCGCAAATCCGCATCAAATGAGCCAAAGTTTTTGAAGAACGGTTAGCACGCATCCGTCGGCCAAATTTTAAAGTTACGAGGTCTCCCTATTTTAAACTGAAAAATCAACTTGTCAAAATTTTTCGAAAGTGACATTGCGACTTATCAGAATGGTTTAAAATTTTACGAAAAATCCAAAAATCGAAATTAATTTTTTTTGAGTAGTTTTTGAAGATCTTAAGCTCAAATTTGAGACAATTACTGATTTTTACCTCGAAAGTAGTCTTCAGATGTATTAAAATTGGTTAAAATTCCACGAAGAAATAAAAAATTCAGACAAGTCTTCTTGCTGAGACAATTTTGAGTTTATAATTATCAAATTTGAGTGGGTTTTTGAGTTTTTTTCTCAAAAACAGGATTTTAAGCATTTCACGTTTAGATTTGAGCCTACTTTCAGATTTGAGGGAGGTTTGGAGTCTTTTTTTCAAAGATGGTCTTGCAATGCATCAAAACGAGTTAAAATTTTGCGAGGAATCCAGCAATCACAATGTAATTCTATTTGAGCAATTTTAGAGAATTTCAAGCTCAAATTCGATATGTGCTCAAAATTGACCCGTAGAAAAAATTCCTTATGGAATTTTAGCTTAATTTGGATTACCTTTGAGGAAAAATCCTGTCATTGACTCAGATTTGAGCTTAAGATCCTCAAATCTACTACAAGGTTGTGAAGAGAGTTATTCTTCCCAGCGGAACTTGAAAAATGGAAGTTTTTAGGCTTCAGCTCCCTTTTGTACTTGTACAAAAATCCAACTGATTTTTTCGTCTCTCAAAAATACAAGCTCGATGAACACTAATTAAAACGAAACAACTACAGAAACACCGCTTTACCGATAATGAGTTCACCGCACCGTGAGCTAGCGGCTACCGCGTACACCGGGCACCGCGCTTCTTCAAATCCAACTCCACTACGTATTCGGGAGGTTGGGGAGGGGGGCAGGGCGTAATGTGGACGATTCTCGTTTCGTGTGCAACGAAATTCAAAATTGAAGTGAAAGAAAAAAAGAAAATGAAAAATATTTCACGTAAATAGTTTATCGTCAACAGCAATGTGATCTCATATTCATTTATACGTTACGATAGTTTAAAATTTAATAAATAAAAGAAATTATACGTACTAAAGGAGAAGTTGCATATAATGTTGAATTGTGTATACGTACTTTGAAAGTTATGCTCGCACACGTCATATTACGCTTGAAACGAGTTAATATGTACCTAAATGTAATATTTTTACTTTTTTCCCCCTCTTTTTTTTTTTTTTTTTTTTTAGAAAAAAGTAAAAAAAACACACATTTATATAGTTTGTCTTCCATTTATATGAAAAAAAAGAACCGTTATTGAAAAGAAAAAAGTCTTCTATTTTATGTGTATGAAAATTAATGGGGATGTATTTTTTGAACCTCATTTTGAAGGGGAAAAAAAAGAACAAACTAGAACGTTGTTTTTAACGTATATGTATTGTTAAAGTTAACTCTGTGATATTTTCTATGTATGTAAATGTATACCTTAATAATTACGCTGTTATAGAAAAAAAAAATGTATAACTTATATAATGATTATATATTATACTATATATTTGAAAATGGTTTGTGACGAGACCGATCGTCACAATGAAAAATTCAACATTGATGCGACTCAAAAATTGACAAAAAAAAATGTTTTACGATGCACAACGTATTTTTGTAATGTTAACGTTAACTTATACAAAAGGTAATGTAACTGTGTGGGCGTGCGTGCGTGTGCGTGTGTGTGTGTGCGTGCGGGTATGTTTTTTTATGTGTCAGTGTGCGACTATTGTATCGGTTGCGGTACGCTACGTACATGCGAGCGGCGTATATATAAGTTATTTAATATGTACTGTATGTGTTATATTAAATAATGCAATTACGTAGTTTTTAATATTTGTAAAAGTTACCATTTATTTAAAAAAAAAACAAAAAACAACTTTTATGTACTAAAAAAAAATTGGTTAAAAACTTTGTAAACAATTTAATAATTTCGGTTCGCATTTCAGTTATCAAGGTTTTCGTTCAGTTTCATGTGTTTTTTGATTTCGTGTATAATTTGGTTTTGGTTTTGGTTTCGGTTTCGTTTGTTTTCAGTTCATTCCCTTTCAGTTTATTTTACATTTTTTTTTTTTTCATTTAATGTACATTCGTGAACTTTCCTCGTATTTTTATTGCAGAAGTTGCGTGTACGGTACGCCAAGTCGCAAACGCGAATTGTGTATGCGATTACATCCGAGAAAGGGAAGCGCTGCGATGGACGCTAGATGAACCGCGATAACAACTTTTTACCGCGTATTTCTTTGATTTTTTTCCAAAAATTTTCTCAAATTCCGCGATACATGAAAATTAATTTTCTAATGATAACCGTTGGTCGTAATACGTCCAAGAACGGACCATTTATTATTTCATCTTTTTCCTTTATTCTGCCGCCTTTAGCCTTTTTGTCGCCGATGAACGAGTTAGCTGCCTTTACCGTAGCGGCGCGCCGCACCGCGCAGTAGGACATTTACATGAGCCAGCGCGTCAAAATTATTTTATTGGTTTTTAAGAAGGGTTTTGGGACGCGTAGAATTCAAATGTGGTGTACGTTTTGAGCTAACCGCCACCCCCTCCTCGGTGAAGGGGAGGGGAGGAAACGTGAAAAAATCAACTTTCCCGAACAAAAATCGGTACGGAGAGGTTTTGGAACGCGTAGAATTCGAATGTTGGGTCCATTTTGATCTGGCACTCTCCTTCTAGCCGGTGAAGGAGGTGAAAAATGAAAAAATCGCTGAAAAAAAGCACAAATTAGACTTTTCTGTGAAAACAAAAATCGATTTTTCCCTAAAAATAGCCGTTTGTGACGAAATGTACCACCGCAGCGCAGCAGTAAACTAATACTCGTATTTTTGAGTAGTTTGCTGCGGTGGAGTTTTTTTTAGAATTTTTTGGATTTTTTGAGATAGGCGTCAAATTGAAATTTTTGAAAAAGTAAAATTATAGTACCGACTTGATAATCGCATTCGCTCATCTAAGCTTGAAACCAGTTACGAGTACATTACATACTCGTATATCACGTGAAAGAGCGTTAAAAATATTATCGCACAAAACACATTAGACATTACTCGGTTATGGTTATCACTTATCAAACTTGATGAATAGGTTTTTCTTTAACAATAAATAGTAAATGTTCTACGGTGCGCCGCGCCGTACTTTCCACCACCTTGTGCGATGCACGATGTCTCGTTGACTTTCTCGCGGAATTTTTTTCTACGCGACGCAATTTTAAATGACGGCGTTCGTGAAATTTACTCGTCGTGTTAGGTTGACATGCCGGTGACCGAAACGAAACCCGATGTAAAAATTTCTCTAGTTTTTCCTTTTGGTATTTTTCATTTTTACCGCTTCTCTCTCATTCGCATAACTATGGTTCTCCGTCATCACCAGCAAAACTAATTTGTTTTCGACGCGTAAGTTCTGTTTTTCAATTCCGGTTTTCGAATTTGAAAAAAAAAATTGCCCTTCTCATTTTATACGGAACTAATTTTGTAGCAGCGATTTCTCGTCGTCGAAAATAGACCAAAATAAGAAAAAAAGCTGGCTGCGGTGGTGTGTGAAGGAGGGGAGAGGTAGGAGGTGATAAGTTAGCAGCATGTCTACAATACGAGTACATCGTGCACTCGTACTCGAAGAACAATGAATGCCCCTTTTTTTTTGGACTAGCTAGTTTGGTGAAAAAAGCGGAGATCTCGATGTGCAATACATTTAGGCCGTGCTTCGTACAAATCACGTTCCGCGTAACCCCTTCGTCGAAAGGGAGGGTGAAAACCTGTCATTTAAATCATCACCAGTGGTTACCAAAACGACGTTTTTTCGGAGAATGCCGATAGAAGAGGCCACTTGCGTCTAAAAATCCTAAACGAGCAAAACTGATTTTAAAATGATTTCTTCATTTTCTTTCCAGAGTTGAAATTCTGTAGATATTTTAGAAAATAGCGTATAATATGATTAATCGTTGATTTTGAGTATGGTACCAGCACTCAGACTACAGCGAACTTACCGTTTGCATCAGAAAAAAGCTTTTTGTCGAAATTAATTTGAGTATGATGCCCTTCATTCAAATGTTTATCATACGATTTCGAATCAGTAAAATAAGATTCGCAATTAAAACACTTTCCACCAACTAGATTGATACGAGTGCAATGTGATGTCTCAATAAATTCGATTTGCGACTTGAAATGTAACCGCAAGTATTACCTACATTCAAACATTTTAGAATATTTTTAATAGAGTCGTAGTCCATCGTAGTTAATTAATTAGTTTCGTTCAGTAATTTTCGCACGATTTTATGAAAACATCGCTCGATCGCTGGAGTGATAAGGATATGAAATTGACAAGTCCGCACGATGAGTTCCTCGGGTATACGCAGACACCCGAGCAACTTGCTCGCTTAATAATTTAGACGCAAGTGAAGAGGCCCCAGTACCAGTATCGAGTGGCCGGGTGGCCAGGTGGCCAGGTTGCCGGGTGAATGTGGTGCGAGATTTGGACCGGCGTGGCGCGAGGTGAAATTCATTTTTCCGTTCCAAAGTCCCATACTCGTAATGTGCAATTTCATCAGCAGTACGCGAACAGTCCAGTTGCGGCTTGCGGCTTCTTGCGTTCTGGTACGCGGCGCTTCCGCTTCCATCAACCTTAGCATACGGGACACGTGTTTGTAGGTGCGTTTGCGTTTTTCGAAAAGCAAAACTGTGTTACACGCGGCGTTTTCGTTTATCGGAATAGATCGCGGCGGGGCTGCTCGAGCCGCTGAAATATTTTCGAAAAAAGTAGCGACCCACCTATCAGTTTACACCGATTTTCTTCGCCCTTCCCCTCCCCCCTCCCCCTCCCCAGCGGTCAATACGCTTTTGGAGAAAATGACAACGACGCAACGTAGCGCTGGAAGCGTAAATTACCGTTCTTGTCTCGAGCATTTATATGTAGCTTTAGCTATATTCGCCATTCGGCCCCCGTGAGATGTTTCACTTCCGACGTGATGCGAATGTTTTTGTTTTTTCTCCGGTCGCGGTCGCGGTCGCGGTCGTCGGATCGCTTCACGCTTCGTTCGTCCAATAAGTACGACCGAGTTCACCATTCTGAGTTTCTCAAGTATCACGTTGTCTCCGTAAATCACCCTTGTTCTTGTATCTTGTTACGTGTACGATGTGTTTGGTTTTTATTTCGGATTTCGTCTTTTTATTTGCCGCGAAATTCGCCGAAATGCGGGCGATTTTTAGCGTATTTCTTAGAGCGCGCGTGTATCCTGATTTTTCATTTCATTCGCCGCTACAGCCTTTTTGGTTTAGTGAGCAACCAACATCGCACGTTTAGCACCTTCGATCGCGTCTGTTTTTCCTTTTTTTCGTTTTCGTTCTTCGATTTAACGATGTGGTTAATGGTTATTCGAACGAAGGCGCGTACTCGTGCAATGCGATACGCGCTTCGATGGCGCGAAACAATCGTTTCCAAAATTGACTCCCGTAGCGTTGGCTAAAAGATTATTACAATTTTTGGATTTTTTTTCCAATTTTTTTCTCTTTTATTTTTCTATAAAAGTGTTGGTATCGTGTATCGAACAGCGTGTTTTTCGAAGCCTAGCGCTAATCTGAAGCCTTTTCGCTTGTTTGTTTTCTTTCTTCCCCCCCCCCTGTTCGATACGTCTTAGGTGCAATATTTTATTTTTTCTTTATACCAAAAAGTTACTTGGTAAGTGGAATTTAAGAGAGAGATTGTTTTCATTTTTACTCTTTTATTTTTATTTTTTTCAATTTTAAATTTCCACGATTTTTAGCATGTGTTTGTTTGTCTTGATAAATTTTTTTTTTTTCAACTCGTATAATTTAAGTAGAATTTTTTTCCATATTTTTTTTTTAATTATAAGCTTATTATATGTTTAGTTATCGTAGTATGACGCAGCGGTTAAGAAAAAAAGAAAGATTTTATCGGTATTATGTTTTGTTTTTCTTTTTTTCTAAAAAACAAAAAAAAAACAAAAAAACTAAAAAACGCGAGTTCTCATTTGTTAATTATATTTTAATTATATTTTAGTAAAAGTGGTAAACGCGCACCTTATTATTATGATTATTTTATCATTTATTTTGGTCTCTGTTCGTATATTTTACATACGCGTACCTACTATATGCGGCGGATTGTTTCTTAATTTATTTATTTTTCTTCTGTTTGTGTGTTTCTTTGGTATTGTATTTTTAGGTATCTAGTTTTTTTTCTTATTTAAATTTTTGCTAGTCGATTTTTCTCCTTTTTCTTTTATGTACGCTTGAGTACATAGTACCTATCTACCTGTACCTAGCTAGTTAGCTACCTAGTACCTACCTACTTAATATTTGCAAGCTTGGCATTTACGCTTTCTTATTATGTCCAGCTTTGGAAGTTTCCTTTTCCTCTCATCTCTTTTAATTAGTGATTTTATTACGAAGATGATTACGTATTTATTTAATATTCATATTAAACCAGAATCTGTAATAATATACAGGAAAGGTGTTTTTTATTTTTTATTATTGTATAATTATTATTTTGTTTAATTATATTTCAGTGGTATTTGATTTCTTTATTTAATTATTTGTCTTATATTTTAAAACGCTTTTTTCAATTCATTTGTCTTGATTATACAATTAAAATCATTTGGAAAAGTTTTGCAAATGTTTTTGTTACTTTTTTTTCACGCAGTTTTCCGCCGGAGAACGGCTGTGGTGTGAAATGTGGCGTAAGGGACAAGGGGAGGGGAGCCTTTTATATATACATTGATGTATATATACTAGCTTCTCAGGGGGTGGGCTTTGCCCCCAAACCCCCCTCACATTACTTCGCAATGCTCGCTACCGCACATTCCTTCTTTTTTTTATTCATAATGACTCTCAGTCGTAATTGATGTTACAAAAATCGTCTCTGCCTTTTGGCTCACGTCTAAACCGGAAGCTTATAGCAGTTGGGGTAAATGTAGCGTTATTGCGAAAAGGCGAATGACAGCATAATTGTTGCAAATGTCATTTTATGATGCATACAGTCTTGATAAGTTGCAATAATTACCGCAAAATCGCAATACAACTTGCAGGATGATTGAACATAAATTTGCGGTTTTTCGGTAACTTATCATTAACTTTCCGTATTTACGGTAATTACCGGTAGTTTACTTCGAGTATATTGAAAATTTGACGAAATTCGGTTCGCTCGTTCTGGCGTGATGAGGTCACAAAGAAAACGGCTATCATTTTATGCATAAATACAGTATATACTCGTATACTCGCAGATACCGAAACAGATAGATGGGACACTAGTTGATAGTAGCACTAGCAATACAATTATTTGTATACAGTACATACTTACATAAATGTATGTAGTCCGTTGTTGTTGTTGTTGTTGTTGACCTCGAAGGTACTACATCGCCGTCGCGTATCTGAAAAGTTTCTTGCGAAGAAACATAAGAAAGGCTGAAAATTTTTTTCGCCGGGTATTTAAATTCTTTTTTTATACGAGTAATAGGTAATAAGTATAAGGTAGAGGTACATACTCGTAGATGTTAAACGAAAGTAAATTTATTCAATATAAGCGAGATATCAAAAACCATCGAAGGTTTCGTTCAGAAAAGCGTTTTTTTAACAGCCCTTTTGAAAACACGATGAAGTTGTGGCGTGCGCGTGACGGTATTTCTTACAAGTTTCAGTTTTTCGTATGACTCGTAAATGGCCTTGGCATTTACAAAGGTCGCCGCTCGGCTTAAATCATCTCATTAAAGGTGGGCCTACTCGAACATGTACATGTGCAATACGATAGATTTCCTGAAATAGTTGGTTTGTATGTACATGTACGTTCATATTTGTAATCGGAGCCTTATCGTGAAATTATCGAATTACGCAAATAATTAATTGTAGCAGTCACCGTTGCAACGTATACGTTTATTATCAACCATCAACTATCAACTGTGTGTTTGTTTGTGTGGTTGTGTATCGAGGTAAGCAACCGTATGCCTTATTGTTGTGTGTGCTGTGTGCTGTGTGCTGTGTAGCCGACCGTTGCAAACGTAATTAATTACCGCTACAGCTACGTACTCAATACTGGTGCGTGGTGTCTTTACCTGCGTACGAGTAGTACCAGTGTAGGCTACTTATTCGCGAGCTCGAGTTGAAAAACGGCGTATGTGTTATTTAAGCGCATACCGTAGGGAAGACAAATAGCAATTGGACCAAGGTACCAATGCTTAGGGGGTTAAAAGGGTTAACATTTGGATGAGGCGAGGATACGGTCGATGGGCAAGGGTGCGGTCAGTTACGAATATGCATGTTAGGGTGGTGCAAAAAAAATGACGGGCCTTGGAGTTTGCTAAAATTTTCATATGTCGTACGAGGTGTTCGAGTAGAAACCGTCCAAGGTGAATTTTTACACCCCCGCCTCTCCTCCAAGTGTAGCTAGAAGCCTCCAAAGTAAATCAATTTTCGAGAATACGAAAGTAATTTTGAAACCTAGCCTAGGGTCTCGCAACAAGATGCGATTTCAGATTCCGTGTCTCCCTAGCTTATCTCGTCGTATTTTAACCAACGTTTGTTGATTTTTCAGTTACACTCGAATTCGACTACGGACGCCGACGAAATGAACGGACATTTCATCAAAGCCGTGAACGATGTGCATGGTTTGTCGCGCGACAGCAGCGCCGATGTGAAATGTTGCGCGGCGGACTCGTCGCGGCGACGGGCGAGATGTCAAAACGAGATCGCGTCAAACTGCACCGTGTCCAGCTTGAATTTCGAAACGATTCGCACGAATTTGTCGATAAGCTGCGCGTCGTTTTCGCCGGAAATCACGCTCAGCAGTGACGTGCTGAAGACGCTGTTGAAACTGTTGTTGGACGGCGAAAAACGCGAAAACGACAAAGTGCTGGTGTGGCTGACGTTGCAGCATCATTCGCAGGTGCATGCGGCGTGTCGCGAGTACCTCGGCGACACGTATCGCGACTTGATGCTCGGCTCGCACAAGGAATTCGGCCGTAGAACGGTGCTCGACAAGATTCTGCTGGAAATTGAAAACGTTCTTTCGCGCGGCAAAAACCCCGTCGTGAATTCGCGTCTGTCGAGGAACGCGCGAAAGAGGAGATTCGACGACTACTGCATGCAGCAAGAGGAACCAGTCGACGAGGACGAGCACAAGTTGCGCGACGACTGCTCGTTTCGTTTTTTCGCTCTGGAATTCGTCGCCGATATACTGAGTCACGAGTTTTACGCCAAATGTGGCGACCTCCGAAGCGAGCCCGACGACGACGACGGCGGCGGCGGCGGCGCGCTACGCAATACGCTAGTCGGAGCGTTGCTGTTGCGCTTCGTCGAAGAGCAAATTCAACTAAACCACGATCTCGTTACCAGAGTTTTAGAAATTTACGAGCACTGCGAAACTCTCGATCGCCGACACCTCGACAAATTGGTCGAGCTGATCGCCGACGTGTGCCTGTTCGCCGACTGCGGCTCTTTGTCGGTCGGCGCCAATATCGCCGACGCCAGGCAGTACCCGTTGTCGCAGCTCTTCTCTCAGTACTTCAATAAGATCGTCTGCGATCGTCGCTCCACTTCGGAGGCGGTCGTCATTTTGAAGAAAATACGACCCGAGTGGTTACGTTTAAACGCCTCCTTCAACGTTCTCAGACGCCTATGGAAATCATCCAAGTGTTTCTCATCGCTCAACCACCGTCTACGTGCCATTATCAAAAAAGTCGACGACATCGAATCGAACGTTTTACGAATTTTAAACAAGGATACGTTCCAAGTGAATGGTACGTACCACGTACTACGTATACATATCTTACGAGTACCTTTTTTTTTTTTTTTAGCGCTTAATTACTCGCATAATATGTGATGCTATCGTCATTCGCCCTTTTTGAGGCGCAGATGGGCGTGATTTACATAAATTTGGTCAAGAAAAAAACTCGTGGCAAATTTTCGAACGAGAATACACTTTATTCGAATATTCTCTCCCTCCGCGACTCGATTCTACGCATTCCGCCGCCAGCGCGCAGGTCCAAATGCAGGAGGTGGTGATGGTGGTGGTGGTGGTGGCGGCGGCGGCGTCAATCAGTCTGCTCGTTTTAATTGAAATTCCATTTTCAGCGAGTTCTTTTCGTTGTGTCATTTCTTTGGTCAGTGACGGCGCGAATGCGAAAGGGCGGCTTCCTTTCAATGCCGATCTGTTGATCACTTGTTACCTCGTCAGTCTCGATTCCAGCTAAGACGCTTTAAAGGTTTTCGCTGCCTTATTCTTGGCGAAAGCTGGTGCCGATGAAAAAGGCAGGCGCGAATTTCAAAATGCTCGAAACGTTTACGACGCTACGCGATGGACGTTTTATGAGATATACAATTTTTTTATCATTTCGTCCGCAACCTTCACCTTGCGGTACTCGCGTGGCGTGTTTTCTATTTTATTTTCCATTTGCCCCGATTACAACTCATTTAATGAACTTGAGACGTACCGCGTACCGTATCAAGTTCATTAAATACTGCCAAACTATAAAATACTGTATGTACCTTACGTACTCGTATGTAATGTAGCCTACATACTGTACGAGTACGTATCACAATACTACGTTGCATACCTAGCTTATTACGTACCTTTTACCGTCTTCGTACGAGTATATTATTTTTTGTATTTTCGTTTCGTTCAAATTCGCCTAGGGAGTTCTTCGTGCTCGTTGGGTTAAAAATATTGCCAATCATGTGCCACCAGCTGCAAAGTGCAAACAAGCCAAAAATCATTCGGTGTACCAATTTTTACGAGTTACCCGTCGCACTGTCATACCGTACAAATATTTTTACTCGTATATCACGCTCTCTCTCGCGGGCAATTTGTTTTTTTTTTTTTCAAAAATACGAGAATGTGTTGTATACCTACGCGTACGTTACGTTCTTCTTGAAGATCGATGTATCTAAATTTTTTTACGAGCTGTTGCGACCTAAAACCGAAATACGCAGGTAATTACGTGTACCTAAAATACCGTCGTCGCGTCGCGTCGCGTCGTCCCCGCCGCTGCCATCGCGCCAAAATAATCTATCAATGTTCTAGTGAAAACGAAATCGTATATAAAGTTCTGTACCTAATTCTGCATTAGCTATTGTGCCTTGCTCGAAGGGTGACGAATATGAGGATGTCTTGCAAGATGCAAAAACAACATTGGTCTTGTGACGTAAATGTAATATTTATGGCAAATCAGGGCAGAGGTACGCTACATGCCGGGCACATATTTACCAAGTGACTGAGGTGGCTAGTGCCTATAGCCCTAAGTAGAAGAATTCGGGGTCGTCGAAACAAATCCAAGAATTGAAAAATTACGTCAAAAATTTGAATGTGTTAATCGCATTGTAATCTAGCGAAATAGTACACCCCAATTCGACATTTTTACGTACTTTAGATCCAGAACCCAACGCTGCGCCATCTGCTTTCTCATTCGATATCTACTTGTACGCATAAATACGTCGTAGTTATGTCTAGGTCTGGGTCTGGGTCTGGGTCTGGGTCTACGCGATGTATTCGCGTATCTGCATGTTTACATATACGCGTATTCGTATCGCGTCCGTCATACGTACCTACTACGTACATAAATGTAATTGGCTATTAGCTATTTACTCGAGTCGCGAGTACGTGTGTAGCGTATTCACTGGAATGGAAAAAATCGATCGGCTAGGAAATGAATTTTTTATCCCATCATGTTTGATGCGATGTTTACGCGTATTTTTGAAGTGTCGCCATGGTCAGCTGGTTTCGAAAGACCAAAATGTTGGATAGCACTGAAACACGCGTCAACGAACTCTCCCTTGTTTTTCTCCCTTTGCCTCGCGCTTATGCTCTCTCTCTTTCTCTCTTACTCACTTTCGTTCATTTTAAGACAATGCAAATTTCCCAAAGCAAAGGGTCTGGGGTGAATGAAACATCGAACGAGGGGAGCATTCGTCATATTTACTACGAGTAGAATTAAAAATACGTATTAACGAACGTGACCATCGTATTTCACTTTGCCATGCACAATGTACGTAACGTACTACAAACGAGTACATGCATTATGGACGTAGACGCGTACGTATGCGTAATACTTACATTTATTTACGAGTATTGCAGTACGAGTACATCTACACAGTAGCGCAACCACAAATTTTCTACAAAGGCGGCTAGAATTTCCTTATGACTTGAGTATCCTCTTGTTTTCCAGCGTCATCTGTGCTTTGGTCGTTTTGATTTTTTTCAAAATTTTGCAACACGAGGTGTAAAGATATCGAAAATTTGGTTTTTGAAGCATAATTCTCCTTCTATGAGACCAAAAAGGTTCAAATTTTAGATTTGAGGTTTAAATGTGATTTAGAAAAAACTGCTATTTAAAATTTTTATAACTCAGGTTTAGCACCTCCCCTTCCAAATTTGGGGCTTTTTAAAAGTCAAAATCTGCGTTTTGCTATAGTTTTTTGTCAAGTGCTTGCCATGAGCTTTCTATTAAAAAAAAACAGCTTTTTAACTAAATAGTGGCTGAATGAAAACTTTATCAACTTTTTTGCTTGTACCTGTGTGTAATGTGTACCTAACTACCTATACAGATGATGATATGGTGAGACATGATTATATGAAATGTGGGCAGTACTTTTCGGCGACATTTCGTGAGGTCGCATTCATTCACTGCTTCATCGGTATTTCGATGTTACTCAAATATTATCACGGGAGCATATAAATTTAAAAACGAAATTTATTTCGTGATGATTAATCAATATGTTTTGTTTCAGCGTCGTCTTTGCCATCGTCCAAAGAAATAGAACTGAAATCGCAAAATTTCATATTTGAAAAGAAGCTCACCAAAGAAATTTGTTCGATACTATATCACCTCATTGATTCGTTGACAAAAACTTATCGTTTGAAAGAATTAAATGAGATGTATTCGCATAATCGAGAAAGCGATGAGATCGCCGATCAAATCGACGGTTTGAATTATAAATTCTTCGCTGAACTGCGTAATAATTACAGCGAATTTAAAATTATTATAAATTGTATCACAAAAATCAAACATTGTCCGATTCACGTCGATCTCCTTCGATTTACATGAGTATCGCGTTATGGCCATTTTCAAAATTTTTTTTGAGTTTTTTCTTACTTTTATTATCAATTATTTTTTTTGTTGTTATTTTTCATTACTTTAAATGATCGTGACTTTTTGTCGACGGTTCGTAATTGTTTGTGTTTGTTATTTTTTAAGCGTAAGTATTTGATTTATAAGCGAAGTTTTCATTTTTCAATATATTTTCTTATTTTCTGAATTTCGAAGTACCTATACCTACATACGTGTATGTAAATGAAGTTTTCTATAATGAAAGTGTTTTTTTTTCGCTAGTGAGTATTAGCAATGTCCCGATCTGAAAAAAATCGAAAATCTTTAATTTTAATCGATGGTCCACGCCATAGATAGCTTTGAAACGATACTCAACAAATTTCAGCCAATGGCAATCCATATACTTACATCTGTATAAATTCCCGTCAATCAAGACATCTTGAATAAACGAATCAGGTTTTACTGTAACTACATAATATTAATTTACTAGCTTCGCTAGTTGGACGAAGCTTTACAAAAAAACCCAATCCAACTACGATCCTACATGAGGACAACGTACCAATGAACTCCAATCAGGATATCTTCACGACTCACTAACGTAATAGGTGTCTAAGACGGTCTACCAATTCCCTATAATTATGCACCACATCATTAACGAGGACTTCTAGTGAAGGTGCAGAACTGACTCTCTAAGCACAATGTATACACAATGGGATATCCCATCTCAATAGGGGTCGAAATCGAAACCTCTTTCAGGTAGGTATACGAACTCCCTTTGCTGAAGAAGCCAACTGCTACCGCATAATTTTTACCATAACATAATGTTTCTTTGCCTACACGCTCGCAAAGATATGCAACTAATACGACACAAATGTAATTAGGAAACATAAGTTACGTACCTCACCGAAATGACATCGATCGTAAGAATATTATGAGTAGAAAAAATAAAACAGAAATAAGAGTCTATCGAATTGCGATACGGAATAACAAAATTATATGCGAATTTCACGTATAAAAAGATAACAGTGTAAAATGACAAATAAAAAATATTTATATAGATACGAGTAGCTTTAGCTTCCGCATACTCGTATTATGAGTACAAAACCACAAATACCAACACAAGGCTAATGTACGCGCATAGTGCGTAATAAATACACATTATTATTAGTATATAGTTCGTTAAAACAAAAGTATGTATAACAAAATAAAAAATGGATTAAAACCTATGAAACTCGGTAACTTCAAGTCCAATCGAGATATCATCATCGGGGACTTGATAAATCCTTTGTTAACTTGCATTATTCATTTTGGCTAAAACGTTTTCTACTTCTTGTTTAACGATAGTATTACCATTCGCTCTGATCAATTGAAGAGAATCCGCGTCTTGTTGAAGTTCAGCTAATTTTATAGCTTCGCCGAAGAGCCTGTAATTTTATACAATACATACATATTAACATATCGAATACACGAATAATAATTTCGTTAAAGCAAATGAAATTTCCATCAAACGATCGTTTATTTACTTCAACTTGATGAGATATTTTATTTTGTTTTCTTCTCTGACTTTACCAATGTACTTCGTAGCTTCATCTTTTTTATCATGTTTCAGACAAACGTCGATAAATGGCTGAAAATAGCCATTAAAACGAGATCGTTAAAATGTTTTTATCATTAAAAAATCACGTAGCATAGAATTACCTACCTCGTAACCGATGGGAGACTTCCTTAACTTGGAAAAACGATCTAATTCGATCCAGTCTCTCAACTCGGCCAACGCTTCGATCTTCAGTCTCCAAAATCTAAGTGCACAGACGTGTTAGGTTTTCGTTTGCGATGATATTAGTACGTTGACAAATTATTTACTTTCTATCCGACATTTGATACATTATTTGCATATCTTCGGCAAGTCTGAATTGTTCTAACATGAGTAGTCGATATACAGTATCTTGAAGAGACAAATCTAAAAAATTTCTTTTGAATTTTTCTTCCAATTCTTTCTGTCTAAATGAAAGCTTTTTTTGCTCGTCGCATAAAATCAGATTAACCTCGTTCCTAGCTTTTCTATAACTATCTTTAGCGCTGTCTAAATAGGTGTTTCTCATAGAATAGTTCTGTATCAAAAAATATATATATACGTACAGAAATAATTCTTTACGAAACGATTGCTTTAAAAAAAAAGAAACAAAAAAAACACACTGATCCTACTTCGGAATCGAACGCGTTTCTGATATGGCATGCAGCAACTTCATTGTTATCATCCTCCTGCTTGTAAATATTCATCAATGCCTCGGTGTTGCGTTCGTGACAATGTTTTTTATACAAAGCGTAAACCGTTGATTCTTTGCGAACTTCCATCTGAAAAACTCGTCTTAATACGAAGAAAATTCCAACGGATTCGACTAAGAAGAGCAAATTACTTGAAAATCTTTCATAGGCATTTTTCGTTGCATGGTAACGATGACTACGCTGATTAGATCTGTGTCGCCGCTATCGACAGCCTTATCCAAAGCCTCCGCATATTTTTCCATATCTAACAATAGAGCAACTTGTAGAGCCGCTCGAGGTTCGTAATCTATTAACTGAAAATTATAGAGGCGAAATTGTTAATTATCCAACTCTCGTACAAATAATGTTATGCATACGTACTTTAACAGCAAGTTTATTACGACCAAATTTGATGGCTTTTTTGGCAACTTCGATGTAAGATACGCCAGATGTTCGGCCCAACTTGTTTGCTATCTCTTTAGCTGTTTGTTCCTTGTCGGAATCGAGCTGACTGACTTTATAAAACGCCCAATGTTCCAAAATTCTCGTCGAACCTTCTTCGTTACTCAAACGCATGTATTTCGCTGCCTCAATAGCGACGCAGTAAAGTCTTCTCGTGATTAATCTATCGAGTAAATTCTTCAACGTGCAATGTTCGAATCTTGTAAAGTTTATTAATTGGAAAAAATGCCGCTTAGAGAATCTACGTGTACACTACGTTTTATTAAATCTGCATAAAAGGATACTGCGGATAGGTCAGAAATATTCCTATTTTTGGATCACGAACTGCATTCAGAACACGTAATGTTCTACACATTTTCACGTATTCGTCAGGATCGAAATAATCAGCGAATGTTTTTCCAAATTGAGCCGCCTGTTAAGAAATTTTCGCCAAAACATCGATAAAATATAAAAATACTACGTACGTGTACGTAGTACGTACATGTACAATTACAGTATGTAATTACAATGTAGTTGTTGATTGACGTACCTTCATCAGAGTTTTTTGATTTTCAGGTTTGAATTCGTGACTGGCAGCTCTTATACATTGATTTATGGCCGTGAGCAATTGTGGTTTAACCATACGTATATATTCGTCAGCTCGATGGCTTTTTTTCTACATCATTCGGGTGAATAGTTTAAAATTGGCTCGAAATACGTTTTAATTTTCAATCAATTCTTACCTGGAACTGCTTAGAGGCTTCGTATAAATAAGAACCAGGACTGGTGCTATGTAAATGATATAATTCTAATATCACAGTAGGAACTGGTTGAATGATATCAGTGGTATACGATGATATGACTCGAACGCTATCAATTTCAGGAACTAATTTTATAGGGTAATCGTATATGTATTGTAATCTTTCTTCAGTCCGACCAATCACCAAAACGTATTCGTCCCAACAGCCAACCACAGCTTCAGAACCGCACCTAAATTAAAACCTTTGTATTTTGTAATTGGCGATATAAATGAAAAAAAAAATATATATATATATACGCCATTTCGATATTAAATTACCAAACGAGTTGCGATGGTCTGCTAGAATTACGCATATCGAGAGTGCGGTAATGTTCTCTCAAATTAGAGGATCCTATCCAGAGTTGTTCCTGACTGTTATACAGAGCGACGTGTTTGTTGCACGGCGAAACTGCGATGTCGGTGATTATACTTCCTCTTTCTTCACCTTTGCCATCGATACTCTGAAAGTAAATTCAACGCTTCGATGCTTCATTCTCGTTCGTTTCAACAGAGCAAACATCTACGAAACCAACTTTTTGGATGACTTGAGCTTCCGACACGTAGTATAATTCGGTACTTTTTGATAACAATACGAACGTAAGTCTCTCTTCAAATACAACAGCCCACGAATTCTGTAAAGCCACTTTACCTACGGTAATTTCGTAACCATTTCAATAAATCGTATAAAATGAGCGTCACTTGATAAAATAACACGCTTACCCGGAATTTCCACTAATTTTCTAATTTTAATATCGGTGATACTATTCGTTAAGAATATTCTATAAGCTCCGGTGAGTACACAAACACCGCTACCCACAGCCGTATGAAATACACGAGCATCGATAACTTTAGTATCTTCGACTTCCTGTAAGGTAGGTTAACCAGTTCATCTATACTGTGTCGTATGTACTTAATTTAGAATATTCCGCCAAAAATACCTGTCCCATTCTAAAAGCGTGGATATATTTGCCAAAAATACTGTAACGAAGAACCTCGCCGTTTTCTTGAATGCAAAGCAATTCTTCTGATGAAGACCATCCCAGTTTTATTAACTGACCACTGTTCCACTGCGTAAGTAGAAAATAATTACAATTCTTTTGGTTTCCAACAAATCGACATCACTTCAAGTGTTACGTAGTCAACTTACAACGAAAGATGATATCAATTGGCCAGATGACGAATAAATACCGATAGTAGGCTTACCGATACCCTTCAACGCTGTTCTTCCAGGTTTAATTCTATCTCTAATCACAGCGATTGGCCCGCCGAATCGGGAAGGAATCACAATGGCGTTGTCCAGATTCACTTCATCCGACCATCCCATTTCATAAATTTCGACTTTCCTACGAATCGATGAGTACATTTTTCAGATGAAATCAATAACTATTCGTAAATATATGGTATCCGATACGATACATTACATACCGAAAATATTTGTTGTCGCCATAAGGATCCCAGTCAGCGGTTAGTAAGGCTGTCATTGTTCGAGATTATACTTGAAGCTGTTCCGTTTATTCTTATTCGTTACTCATTTCCTTCATATATCCCTATTAATTTCATTAAACGTACGTCCCAGGAACTCTGTTAATGACCTTAACGGGGAAAAATATCGAAGATCGGAAACGCTAATCGAGAATCAACAATACAATTTGATAAGTCTTATCAAAATGTGTCGGACGCGCATGCCTATTTTCACAACAACATTGAGGGAGTTGTTAGATGCACGGACCGGAATCCGAAATCGAATCAGTCGGTCAGTAATGTTAATGAATCGGATCGTTTATCACGAGATGGGACTACAGGTATAGTGGGTTACATAACCAATTTTTGCAGGAAAAAGCACCAAAATCCCTATAACTGCCCGGGAAAATTGAAATTATGGAATATCGCTCTGAAGGACAAACAAGTGAATGTTTTAGGATATCATATCAAAAAATTGTCCCATTTGATCAACAACTGAAGTTGTGGGGTCTTAGGTCTTAGAAACCTCAGAATAAGGTCTTGTAACTTCAATTATTTATAGAATTGAGCAATTTTTTGATAGGTATAGTATTTTTGCTACAGAGCGATATTTCAAACAAAATGGAAATTGAATATTTAGAAAAAATTCCACATGAACATATTGCGGATTTGAAAAATAATATTTTAAGTAGTTCTACGTTGATGACGGAGATGTGGATGTATTTCTCAATTTTCTATTGGAGCAGGGATATCTAAAAAGAAGCAGAATTGATCGAGACGGATGCATTGAAGTCTGAATTCCAAATTTGGAAATTCGAAGTGAATTTTCTGGAAATTTCAAGTTAAATATAACAGGTAGCTAAGAAATGTGCTGCTCTTTTCGATGAATTTAGTAAATCAAAAGTTGACAATAAAAAGTTATTGGAAAAAATTAGCGTTATATTGAGTCAAATTATAAATAATGTGAAGTTTAACAAACAAAATGAGGCATCGTTGCATCATATCATGTTTTCCATTCTGTTCATGTATTCAAAAAAAATTTTCATGTTTCTCAGAAATATGAAGTGGTGAAGGTAGATTAGATCTCCTCTTGCTGTCTATCGTGTTAGACATAGGAATCATAATTGAATTAAAGTTCGGTAGAACGGCTCGTGAAGGACCGGAACAGATAATTGATAATAAATTATTGCAAAGCTTTTGCAGATACTGTGTCCATTGTTGCTATTTTTATTCGGCGGTATGCATAGGAGTGCTGGTACTTTTCGTTTTAGTGTACTATAGAACAACTGTGGCAATTGGAAAAAGAGCGTAAATTTTAAATAGAATGAAGAGCTACTTCGGGTCATAATTTTAGGGTCACACGGAGTTGATGAAATTTGATGGGTTTCTTTCAAAATTATGAAGAGAAAAATTATGATAAAGAAATGCACCATCTTAATAGCTACAAATTATCATGGAATTTAAAAAAATTTTACGTTGAATCTGTTCACCCTGAACTGATTGACCACATCGTCAAAATGACTAGGTGTTTCTCTCTTTCCAACTGCGCACTTCAAATTGGTTTAACATGGCTAACGGGAATGACGTAAATCTTCTGTTATTAAGTGAATTAAACGCTTTGATGGAGACGGTTAATAAAGCTTCTCATAGTAAGGAAGAATTGAATTCTTTGAGAAATAGTATAATGGTTGGTGATATTAAAATTCGTAATAAAAAATTTTAAGTCTTGTATTCGTGATTTATTAAATTTAAAATTTGATCGTACTAAATCAAATAATAAATTAAATGGAGAGGAACTCAATGCTTATTTGATGAGTAAGTTGATTATTTTTGAATCTCCAAGTAAGTTTCCTACGTATTCTAATAGAAATTTAGACGAATTATTGTCGTTTCTAAAAGATAACGGTAAGCCAAGTGTTAGAATTTGGTTTCTCTAATTATTGTCATCATGGATTCGTATTGAATACAGTCCATGATATGTACCGAGAGAAATTATAAAGAAAATAAGAAAATGAACCTTTCAACGTGTACGTGAAGAAAAATTTGAGTATTTCACCGCGTTATTCATTGAAATTGAGAACAGTGGGGAAGATATGGTTTCAATAATTATAAGAAACTGGAGCATCTTTCAATTTCTTTTGAAAAATCATCCTGATATTGCATCAGCCTGGCAAGACATCCAGTGGTGAGATACAAATTTTTAAATTAAAAAAAAAAATGGTTTCTCGTTTTGTCATGTTGAACCTTTTAATGTGAGCGTTGATGCGTCCCAACTCGCACATGAGAAACACAGAGGGAAAGGTATTAGAAGTGGTCCGATAAAATATAAAATTTGAGAAAAAACTTGACATTTTTCAACGTTACATGACGAAAAAGTAGGATAAATGATCTATTTTCTTTTGAAAATGGAGGAGTTTAAAAAGTTGAATTTATTGAGTCTTAAAGTGTACTTGCATGCATATGGGAGCAGATCTTGCGCGACTGGAATTTCAGAGGTGATGACACCCCTGGGGAAAGCTAAGATGTTTCTAAAATCGAGATAATTTGATACAAGCTTACTTGACAAAAAATAGGAGAAAATTACCTATTTTTCTTCTAAAATGAAGATTTTGAGATACTTAGATATGTCGGAATAAAGAAAAAGACTAGTGTGCCAGAACATACTTATATTACTTCGGTATACTACATCAGTAGTTTTTTTTAATAAATTAAAATTTGGTTTTTTCTTGAGAGGAGGAAAAGTTCCATTTTACCTGTATTTAACCTGGTCAGGTAAGTGTCCGCAAGTCTCACAGCTCCAAAATTCATGTTTACAAGAAATGAATAAAAAAGCTTAAATATTTGTCTAAAATAAGCTAAATATAGATAATAAATTTAGTGTAAACGTTTGTGAGAAATGAAAAGTATTGATACAGTATTTTAGGAGTATAATTTTGATGAAAATGATATCAATTTTGGACCAATATGATATGACTATGGCGTGTGTCAAGGAGTGTCCTGAAGACCGTCTCCTTACTACTAATGGGTTTGCTAATTTTCGTAATACGAGTATTTAAGGTCGGTGTCTTGGTACCATTTTCAGTTTATTGGTAAAGAAATTTTTCCGGTTTTCAATAATTTTAGATGCGTGATATTTCGGAGTCCCAACTTTGACGCAAAAAAATATTTTAATAAAAATAACCGCGCAATCATTAATTCATTACAAGGAAGGTTTCACTTTCAAACAATGCTGGGATTAACGCAGCTACAGATGAACAAAAAACGTGGTATTCAAATAATCAAGTCGATGAGCAAATGCTGAAAATAGACGTAATTTTACGTTTAAACCACGAGAACAGCAAAGACGAAAATTTTGAATTATCATGTATAACCCTCCCTCCCTCTAGACAGGTGCTTCTGAGCAGGTGTGGGGGCGTCCTGTTCAATGCCGCAAACCTCACCTCCCTATCTCACATAGTTAAAAAGTTATGGCCGTCCAAAAATTAAAAATTGCAAGAATTTACATCATTTTGACAAGTTTTGGAAATTTTAATTTTTATAACTTTTTCTCTAATTAAGATGAAAAGATGAGGTTTGCGGCATTGAAAAGAGCAAAATTTTTCTTCTTAAAAACGTCTATTAAAGACATGTTATAAGAAGAAATTTTTGAATAATTCAATAAAAATGATAAAAATTTCACAATTTGAAACGTGTTTTCTTCTTTAATTTGTCATTTACACGCTTGAATATTGACCTAACACAAAAATCATCTACACTAAAATAATCTAGATAAAATTCTCTTCCTCCCAGAAGAAACCGCAAATTTCTATCTATTTTAGTGATTGAGGTATAGTTATTCAAAATCGTTAAATAAAATTGAAAAAAAAATTGCGGCCTGAAGGTTAGACAATATGTATACATGGACTCGGTGTATGTTGCACAGTTTCTGGGTTGAAGGCTTTACTTCTACCCCGGAACACCCTGTATTATAAATGTGCATATGTATATATAGATATACGTAAGTTATAGTAATTTATAAAATAATTATGGAAGAAATGGCGCAATTCGATAACCTCGTCTATAAATAAATTAAAATTTCAATTTGTGCGCCACGACAAGCTATTTCCGACGTTGTAGCGAAGTTATTCGTTAAAATATAAGGGTTACGGAGTTCCGCCGTAGTTTACATCAATTAACGTATCTCGTCTGGTAAATTTAATTTCTTTATCGTTCAATAAATATCAGTTTTCGTTGCGTTTCCGTATTAGGCCCCCGATGGGGGTTTAGGGGGCGGAGGTAAAACGCGAGGCCGAGAAGTAATCGAAACAAGAACGTGCTGACCTGAAAAATTCTTGGTACTCGGCGGTTCAACTTTTCTTCTTTACCCTGCCGAAGCCCGAGGGGGTGTATATATGCGTACCTCCCTCTCTTTTTTTTCCAGTACCTCTCGGTGGATGTACAGCCAACAAAATGGCGTCCAGCTTCTTCAGCATCGGTAGCGTCGCTGTCGACGGCTCGCTCAGGGTGGTTACCGGTTACTAGATAATTTTTGAATAAAACTTTATAATCGGTATACGAGACGAAACTCGAGAAAGTCGTAGTATTTATTCTAATCATTAATGATTAAGTTAAAGAAAAGCAACGTAGGGCTCTTGAAAGTAGCTGCCGCTAATTCTGTGATTAGGTTCGGTTGACTTTAAAGCTTAATACCTACTTTCAATGAGAGATAAACTTCTCGCCGGCGTATCTTATTCGGCATTCGACGCCGTACTCCATTCCCAAAACCGAAGTTGTGTTAGTTTTCCGAAGTCTCCCTGATTGCGGTCTCCGGCACCCTTTTCCCCAAAATTTCTGCAAAAGTTTCCGGCCTGGCGAAGAAACATGGCAGGCGATATTCTCTCTTCTAAAATAAGTTCTCTCGCTTCGTTATCTTTCCTTCTCTCTTTCTGATTACAGTTTACTCGTTCACATAGAAGATAAAATACCAAGAACCTATTAAATTCGTCCAGCCAACTGTATTTATCAGTCGAATACACATATATAGTTGTTAAGATAACAGTTTGCTCCTCAAATTTAACTGTTTTTGTGTGCGTGTGTTTTGATTTATGCCTCTACATGCCGTTGAGCTATACGTTGCTGTATGTTTTCTTATGCGGTAAGCGGTAAGGCGCGATGGAGTGCTAGCCTTTTTTCTCTTCTCCACCCTCCCACACTATTTCTCTTACTCATTCTACGCCTTCTCCGTCCTCTTTCTGGCTTTTTGGTCGGCTCCACATCGACATTACGTTTCCGTCGAATCGCAACTTTGCAACACGAAGGTACGTATGAGTTGTCAAAGCAATCCTCCACCTCTACGAATTCAACTAAACGCCTGTCATTTCCCCTTGTATGCAACATAACTGGCAGCATTCTTCCCGAAGGTTTCTTTTGCAATTGATGCTTTTATGCACCTTGATTGAATGCGGCGTTCCCTTATAAACTGGTAATTCGGCAATTACTTTGGCACTTGGAGGGTGTAACTTGTGAGATACTACATACATAGGAATCACCGAACCGCGGGCCAACACCTCAAAACATCATAATTATCCCCACGTTTTATCTGAACAGTTCTTATTGGGAAAACACTATACCGCTGGCCAGTAACTAGTAACAACTACCAATACCAACGTTGTATAAATTTACGAGTAGTTTTTATCACTTGTAGACGAACTTGAAAGAAAAAAAATCGCAAATATTCATTCACGCAACATAATATTCTATCAAAATATTAGCCAGTCATAAATTTTGCGATTCATTTTTTAATTTCTTATAGATTTTTGAGTAATCTTTTAAATTTTTTTCATCTTCTTTCATTCAACTGATCTTCATTCTTCGTATTCTTTATTCTTTCAAATGCGGCCTTAAAGTACTTGATTAAAAATCCAAAAAAGTTTCTATTTAAAAAATATGTTTAAGCAGATGTATTAACATTGGGGGTCTCTGCTCTCTGGCCACTTCGCGACCCAACCCCTCCTATAGGACCAAAAAGGTTCCAATCTTTGATTCGAGTTTATAAATGTATATGGTTTTAAAAAACTACTATTCCAAAATTTTTATGCCTAAATTTTAGCACTTTCTACCCAAAATTTGGAGCTTCTGAAATCAAAATCTGCCCTTCGCTGTATTTTTCGTGTCTGGTGTTTACCTAGAGCTTTCTCGAAGAAAAATTCAGTTTTCTAACTAATATAGGGGTGGAGTGAAAATGGGTGGGACTTTTTTGCTCGTTACTCTATCAAATGTATAATGATATAAAACATTAGGTAAACAAACATAAGATCAACAGGCTAATACCTTTTTACTGAGAGTAGATTTTTTTTTGAAAATTTTGCGGGGAAGTAAATACGTATAAGGAGCAAAATTCCGAAATGGCCTTTGTCCATTTCTTTTCAAAATACGTTTCATAGAGCCATTTGGTGAAGAATTGTGTTAAACTTCATTGCTACACTTCCAACCCACCCGAATACAGCGTGAATCCCGTGTAAAAAGCCGATTGAATTCACCGCTGCCAATGTAATGTAACCACGTGTGTAGCACGTTTTTTCCTTCTGCTGTAAAATTTGCAAAAGTGGGCAGAGTCCGTTTTGGAATTTTGCTCCTCATATGTATATTGCAATGAAATTAAACGAGAATACTCGAAAAAAACGCAGGCCAGTTACGTATGAATGGAGTTCGTTATAAGGAGATACGACGGGTGCTAAATTTTGTTGATAAGGTGGTGGACGAAAGGTTGACGATTAATATAAATACCAGATAAGATACACGCGGCTTGATTCGTCGTAGTCTATTAATCGAGCTAATAATAATAAATCGCTGATTACAACGACGACGATATAATTTAATAGTAAAATTTAATTGAACAACTGTCGGGTCATTTTGGCGGTACCGATCGTAAATAAGGTTACACGGTTGGAATATTAAGATGACGAAGTGCCTTTCGCTAATGATGGGTAATCAAGGATAAAATTCCGCGATTAAGGGTAGCATAGCTGATGGACGAGGGTTGGCGAAGGGTTTCCTAGCCTCTTAACTTAGCCCCACTTTCTAATCACCGTTACTCCCGTAATGAGTAGTAATTAAGGAGTACCAAGTTTTAGGACACGTCTGCTAGCCTCTAACAGATGCTTTCGTTTTACTTTGTACTTTGCAACATATCCGTAGCTTTAGCCGATCATTATTTCAGTGTTTACCAATTTACGCGCGGAAAGCGTAATTTCGACAGTTTCAAAACAGCACGTGGTGAAAAATTAGCGGCCGTTGAAGCGGCGCGACCCGTCGGCGTCGCGTCGCGCCGTATACATGTGGTCTATACCTAGTGTATAGCATATATCGCAATTCGCGACATAAATCATGTACTACATCGCAGGAGCCGTCGTACGTAAATCAAATCGCTAGTTGAAGAGCGTCAATTTTACGACCCCTGTATTATTGGACAATGTAAGCACGTAATATTTACCGTAGCTACATCCAAGGTAACATTCCTTTAGGCACGATTCTCGCGCGACGATCTTAACCCTAAAATACAAAACTCGGTGATTTAGTTCTGAAACAAGCTTTAATCTTAAAACTCTTCGGCCAAAGTTTAACTTAGTGCCGACGCTTTTACCAATAATTCACAACTTAAATAGGTTAATGCTGCATTTAAGGTTTCTCAATTTACCAACGCCAACTTTTTACTGAGTATGTTGTCGGTATACCTGTAGGGCTTTTTCTCGAATGCCAAAAAATTACCTTCTCTGTAAGACGCTTTGTCGGGTAATTAGTTTGAAAGCTTTGCCGAGCGTTCATCGTTCAACCAGCCGACTTTTTTTCTAATCGCGAAGTAGGTATTAATAGTTGGGGGATTATGTACTCGTGTTGCCTTCCGCCTTATCAGTGCGCAAATGTTCAATTACAAGACCAAGTAACGTTGTATGGCTCGCTTTTGAAGGCGAATCGACCCTAGCGTACAGGTACAGCTAACAGCTTTCCAAAATACGATACGTAGGCACCTAAAGCCTGGAATGAAGGAATTTCTTCAATTGAAAAAAAAAAGTCGTTAGTTATTTTTTCTCAATCGAAAGTGCGTTCGTACGCTGTGGTTTATTCTTTGAAAAAGAAGTTCCCTTTTAAATCCTCTTACGGGACAGCAGCTTGAAAATAATTCTCAAAAAAGGTACATATTGTTTATTTGAAAAAAAATCCGTCGACATTTTGATTAGAAAATTCTTTTGAAGGTTGTCACGTTAACTTGAATGAATATATCACCATCTTCCACTTGATATAGGCAACGAAAAAAAAGGGGGAGAAATTTTAATTGTAAAGGATCCGTATTGACTATTGACCGTATGAGAAATTACTAATGGATACGTTTTTTCTAAGCGCCGCCATAAAATTTTACACATCAGAAGCGGATGCCATTTTATTGACGACGACGACGACGACGACGACAAAATAGGTAGAAAGGCTTGAGAAAAATAAAAAAATATTAAAAAACGCGACGAAAGGCAGCAGTAAAGGAAAAACATGGTATAAACGAGCGATATTCACGAAAAAGGAACACAACGACGACGTATTACCTACCTTATTTATTCGGAAAAACGAGTACGAGTTTTTAATTCTTTTCAGTTCTTTTTTAGTTGAACCCTTCGTATTGAACTTTTCCACGTAACCATATTAATTATAATAAGAAAGGTTCTGTCGGAGGAAAGTTAAAAACTTTTAGCTTATTCATAAGTTCCTTCCAACCAAACGTAATTTTGTAACCCTCGTATAAGTTACCTTTTGAAGTAAAAGTGGTCGGTGTATTTCATTAATTTTTGACTGCATAGAACAGCTCGGTTCAGTTTAAGTGGTTAAACTTACTAGATGAATTCAGTGTTACCAATTTTTCGCAGGGTTTACCAAATGGTTGTTAAATGTTCGCAATACGGGCATAATACGAGTAGGTAAACGACAAACTACGAGTACGTTGCAACGTACGAGCGTAGTTATGAAAAAATAAAGGCAGAAAAAAAAAGAAGCTACGAGTTGAGTCGTCTAGCTTGATATTCGTATTACCGCAGTTAGCGAAAAATGATCGGTATCGTTTCGATGGCAGAAAAAGCGGCCTCAACTTACTCGTACCTACACAACGTACTCGGGTTATTTTATTGTAATTCGTAGTGGTTGTTATACGAAACACCGATGCGTCGAACCATCGTGGCCGAGACGACGATAAATTTTCCTATATCGAAAATCTCTCTGGCTTTTGCAGGCGCAAAAGGCGCACGGCGGCGCAGCGCGGCGAACCCTTTCGAAACATTTCAACCAATTCCATAAAAGGCTCGAAATGAGCTTACAAAGGCAACACTGCCGGTCTTTAATACCCTTAGCCAGTTCGCCGTGTTATGAATGCAACCCTTATTTACGAGGGTAGTTGACCACAGCCACCCACAACTATCCGTGTCCGCCATCTTTCTTTGCTCGCCTTTCTTCTATCCCTCTAATAAGTTTCTAGGACCCTCGTTCGTAATTATTTCAAACCCTATTCCCAGTCTAAGGAAAAGTAAACTTGAAAACCAGTACTGTCGCTTTACTTCCATTATTTAAACTTACTCTCGCCTTTATATTCCTTTTACACTATCTTGTGAAAGCCAAACGTAAAACTCTCCCTATTAAAAAACCACCGCGTCGCCGTCTCTTCCATTTACTACTTCACGATGCGCTACGACGCGACGGTGATGGTGGGCGGCAAGCGACGGCCGGCTACACCGTCGCACTTTTATACGCGCAATTATTATGTAGAGATTTTTTTCCTCCTTTGCCTTAATTATATGTACTTACTACTTACCACCTACCACCTACCACCGTATAGCCGATAATATAACGGATACCGAAACACCATAGTCAGTAATTCGCAGCCTAATGAGTTTTATGGTCATGGTTTGTACGTACTTCGCACGTTTCCGCGCCTCAGCCACTAAAATATACGCTGTTTTCTTGCAAAATAAAAATAACGCCGTAACAAACTTTTTTTATAATTTCAAAAAATATACCTATGTATACATAATCACAAAACAACCTTGTAGGTAGAGCTACCAAGTAGGCCTACATACGAGTACAACAACGATTTCTTATTCGCAAACTTCACCGCGCTGAATGAAAAAAAAATTACAGTACTTCCGATCTTCTTTCTTGTCACGTTCGCTCAGTAGATAAACGCGTGGGAGATTACTGGCAATTGTCATAGGATTACCTGAAAATTATTTTGTTTAAAATATTTCTTCATAAATAATTACGTATTAGATAATATGATCCTAAATTGGCAGCAGTGAAGATTTTTTTTCAATTATTCCTCAGAAAAAATTGACGCGTTCTGTCCCTTTTATTGGGAATTTAACGTCATATAAAAAAGTAGCTATCGGAAACTGTAAAATTTTTTTGGTATCAAACATAAATATCATGAAAGCGCATCGTAAAATTGAAAAAAAAGCAATCCAATTCTTGAATTAGGTACGTACTTAAAAAATTTCAAAATTGCCTAATATACGTATTCCGTGTATGAGTAAGTATAGGCCTACAGGGTGTTCCGGGGTAGATGTAAGGCCTTCAACCCAGAAACTGTATAACATAAACTGAGTCCATGTATGCATGTCTGCCTAACTGCCAGCCCGCAGAGGCAGTAGTATACTCTTGAAATTTTTTTTTTTCAATTTCATTTAACGATTTTGAATAACTATACCTCAGTCACTAAAATAGATAAAAATATGCGGTTTCTTCCGGAAGAAAGAGAATTTAATCTAGATTATTGTAGTGCGGATGATTTTTGTGTTAGGTCAATATTCAAATGACAAATTGAATATGAAGAAAACGCAACGGTCTTCCCCCTCCAGAAGCACCCGTCAAAATGACCGACATGAGGAGATGTTTAAAAAAAAATTACGAATTGATGAAAAACTTCAATCAGAACCAATCATTCTGATAAGTGTTTCTGGAGGGAGGAGGACCGTCACGTTCAATGCCGCAAACCTCACCTCCCTATTTCACATAGTTAAAAAGTTATGGTCGTCCAAAAATTAAAAATTGCAAAAATTTACATTATTTTGAAAAGTTTTGGAAATTTTAATTTTTATAACTTTTTCTCTAATTAAGATGGAAAGATGAGGTTTGCGGCATTGAAAAGAGCAAAATTTTTCTTCTTAAAAACGTCTATTAAAGACAATATGTTATAAGAAGAAATTTTTGAATAATTCAATAAAAATGATAAAAATTTCACAATTTGAAACGTGTTTTCTTCTTTAATTTGTCATTTACACCCTTGAATATTGACCTAACACAAAAATCATCTACACTAGAATAATCTAAGTAAAATTCTCTTCCTCCCAGAAGAAACCGCAAATTTCTATCTATTTTAGTAATTGAGGTATAGTTATTCAAAATCGTTAAATGAAATTGAAAAAAAAATTTTTTCAAGTGTACCGCCGCTCCTGCGGCCCGAAGGTTAGGCGAACATGTATACATAGATTCAGTTTATGTTGCACAGTTTCTGGGATGAAGGCTTTACTTCTACCCTGGAACACCCTGTATATGCTAAACGGATTTCTTAAACTTTTCAATCGAATAATTAGGTCTCTTCATCTTTACTCTAATGCACTGAACAAGTCGTGCGTACTCATAACGTAATTATCCATAAATGATATACAAGCACCAAACAAACGAAAAAAAAAGGTGAAGTCTGTAGCTAGTTTTGGAAAAATTATCCGTTTATAATGGAGTAACCGAAACCACAATATTGCATAGACATACCGACAATTTCTCGCTGATTTTTTACAGTTACTCGACTGTACAAGTAATTAGAACGTCTTCTAAGACTTGTATCTGATACAACACTGCCGATATCTCGCGCTTTTTCTCATTTCTTATTTATCTAGCAAATACGAAGATTTCGACTACGGAAGTCTTCATCCCACAATTGCAGATTCAGCTGTAGCATCGTATGAGTTGAGAGAGTGCACCTTCGTATCGAATAAGTCTGCAACAGAAAACCCGAATAAACAAAATAAGAAGCCTCTGGTAGAAGACCAATTACAGCGCAATACCTAAACCAGAAGTAAAATTATTTACTTAGAATATAAATAATTTACTTATCATTAATGACGTCGTATTTAAAGTTGGCAAAAAACCGTGGCCGGAGGAGGAAGGCGAGGACGTAGGAACTGGGAAGAGGGAAAACGAAACGATGACGAAGAAGTAGAAAAGGAAAAAAATAATAATAAAAAGTTACGAGGAAAAGTAGCGCACCCGCACGGGCAGTGAGGAACAAAATAAGATTAAAGCTTGCTCGTTAAATACTAAGAAAGACTTGGCATAACAAACGATATCGTTGGAATTTGTCTCCCTTTATTTACATACTGAAAATGGTCCTATTTCTGTTACTACGAGTATATAGGCTGCGGAGGTATGTAAACATTTCCTTATAAACTAAGCCGTAGGTCGAACGCTGTCCGACATTGTTTACATAATATTATTTACATTGGTAGCTCACTATTCTTCTACACCTCTTCTTAAAACTACCGAACATCCCTTTCAGTTTACCCAGCGTGCAGCGTCGGATTGAAATATCCACTGTCCCGAACTCCCAAGTGCGTGCATAACTATTCGTAGTATCTCACTGTAATTCAAGCAACAAATAGCGCCAATGCTCTACGCCCTCGTGCCATTGTCGCCATACCACATTGTTATCAATAATTTTGTTTACACACTTTAGTAAAGATACTTTCTTGGTTTTTGTAAAAAAAAAAAAAAAAAAAAAAAGAGTAGCGGAATTCTCGAAATGTTCGATGTTTTATAAGCGTCGAAACCGTCGTAGGAATTAATTAGGTATCGAACGACGGCGCGGCGCAGCATGTCGCACCATTTTGGCCAACGGAGTTTGTTATTTCATTGCGTCTGTAGTTTTTACTCTTCGATACTCGTTATTCGGTTCCCGGGTAACCTTTTCTATCAAATTCAAAACCGGAACCGTTTTTTCTTTTTTTACCTGAATCATTCGATCAAACAACGAACTTCTAAAAAAAATTTCAAACCGGGAAGTGGTCGAGCATAACGTATTGCCAAGCGCGTACTTACTACCTACTACCTGGTACCTATCTAACACTGCAACTGTGAACTGCCTCGCACCGCCTAAATGACCATCGAAAAATGGTGGACACAATAAGCACCCTTTTACGAATACAATCATAACTCAGAGAAGGGTTACTTCCGGGTACGAATTCTTACTACGCGACAAATAGAATACCACACCTTTTACGTCGTATGCTCGTAGCTGCTATGCACAATGGTCAAACAAAAAAAAAACAAAAAAAAAAATGGAGAATCGCTAATACAAACGCCGACGATAATAACCACTCTACCAAACGTATATCAACTTGAGCGGGTTAAATTTAATTGCGAACCGTATTCGCGGAGATTTCAAATGCGTACTTAATGCGTAGATAAGATCTGTTTTCATTGAACAAGATGAGAAGCTGAAGCGGCGTAATCGCGGACGTGTCCTTTTCGATGGTCGCATTTATGTGGGATGGAAATTTTCCACAAAAGATTTTCGTCGTAATTGGTTGATTGCGTCGGTGCGATTTCGGAATAAAGGCGCGGTAAGGCGTCACTCGCGTCAAGTTTCAATTTCCATCGCCGAACAGAGTTCTTTTTTCTATATTGTCAATTGACGAAGCGTGGCCAAGTGTGATTTTTGAAGAGTACCTATCGTTAAAATTACGAACAACTGCGATAACCTTTTATAGTAATCTATTTTTTTTTTTTTTTACAGGACCACGCGATAATTGATATTGCGATGACGCGAATAGGTTACGGGGTGAAGGGAGGACTTTGTCTGAGCTTGGATTTTCTGAAAGGGCCTAAGATATTTTCGTTATTTAATAATATAGCCAATTTTCCACATTTTCTTTCGGTTTATTAGTACCCACAAGTATCATGCACAAATTTATAAGCTCAAAACATTTGCCCTATGTTCATCTTCACTCTCGGCAGCTCTGGTTAAGGTTTCCAAAGTGACTCGAGTTTTGAAGTTGAATTTCTCCTCCCGTCTGGTTTGCTCCAGCAGAAGCGCACTAAATTACCATTTCCACGTATATGACATTGTGAATGGTGGTAAAAAAAAATTCGTACACATCTATTGCAAAAAATATTTACCAAATGGCGACAGCCATTGTAGAAACGGAATAGTAGTTCGGTTAATTGCTCCACCCATAAGGAAACTATACCAAAGGCACCATCAATTGCCGGGTAGTTAATTTGTATGCAATCCTGATGTGTAAATTTCTTCAACTTTCACGTTCACTACACTGTATCTGGTAAAACGAGCGTAGACTCGAGGGAAAGTAAGTTTTCTTTCTTGGTGTGAGGCAACATGGAGCGACGAAATGCATTGGGAATACGAGTTTTATTCAAGTAATTAAAACTTTTTGCCGATAAGACGTTAGAATTTCACTACAGAGACCACGCAGAGTAGGCCGACGAAATACGTCGCGTATATACATACTAATAAAAGTATTACTTGAAAAAAATGGCACGAAAACTGGTAGGTATAGGCAATAAACGTAGGTAAGGTATTCGTATTACATTGCGACAAGTTCGGATTCTGAGATACGATCTGCGAAACGTTTATTGCGTGCTGGAACGATAACCCAACGCGAAATGACCACATATCGTTACCAATACATACGCAATTACACATAGGGCTATACTGAATGGTAGATTCATCGTGGGCCCCCTTGGGAAAAATAAATTACATTTTTTTTCGGTTTTATTGTAAAAATGGCCGCAATGGCCTCAGCAATGTTGAATTGAACGGAATTTTCTTCAATAAAAAAAATCAAATAATTTTTAAGTCGAAAAATTGCAATTTACTCGGTGTTTTTAGAATTGATAAAAACTACACGAAATACAATTTTTCAACTTAACAACGGATTGATATGACCCAATTTGATTTTTTTAATAAAGAAAATGACGTCCAATTTAACATTGTTTAAGCCACCGCAGCAGCAGCCATTTTTACCAGGAAACCGAAAAAAAAAGTAATTCATTTTCCAGGGGACGATGAATCGGCCACCCGGTAGTAACCGATCACCTAATGGATGCGGGTAATGATTACTCGTATACGCAACGTATCCGATGTACGTCTCCGCGCGAGCATACTACGACTGCTGCGATATTATCGCGAAAAAACTAACCCGTCGCGTCGCGTCGTCCAGTTTGAAAAATCGTCTCTTTTGAACCGGATCGTAATTTATATAAACAAGAAAATGATGAAAGAGAGGCACGCGCCTCTATCTTGTTTTGGTTTAAATTGTAGTCGTACGTTTGCAACTAGTTCTAGAATCCTGTTCCACTGGTATAATTTCATCCTAAACAAGCCGCAATAATGTCACAACTACAATTTCATTACATTTGTAGCTTTAACGGTTCGTTTTAATTTAAAATATACCATCGAGGTCTAAGGTTGGTTTTTGTAAATTAAACGCCGGCCATTTGTACGCGATTAGCGAAGGCCACCGCCGATGTCCGTTCGTATTAATTTTAATAACTCGTTTCCAGGTGTGTTTTTCTCGATCCTCGAGGTCTGCACCCCGCGACATACCGGTTCGGCGGTTCGGCTGACCGGCTGACCGGCTACCTCGGTCCTTTTTACCTTTTATTTCCTTTTCCTATTCGCTAATTTTTTCCCTAATCACTCGATAATGAACGGAAACGCGTGCGATGTTGAACGCCAAACGCGAAGCGCCTCTGGTGCAAACGCCTGCCAACCGCCTTGCAACGCCAGCGCCATTGTCTCTTACTTTAGATTTCTGCTCCGATGCTAACTTCGCCATAATAGCGACGTAGTTACTTTTCAAAAACAATCTTAACTCTAACTTTTAAAAGATGATTTATTCACGCGAAGTTCCTTTCTTCTGTCCTCATGAGGCTACATTAAGCATTGTGTTAATTCTTGTATACGATACCTACTCCGCATTGTAGTCTCGCTTTTCGCTTTTCCGTACGTGTAACCTGAAAGACATACATTAACTTAAAGAAAAATATTACCCTCTGAAAAAAGGAAATAAACTTAAAAAAGGATAGGAATTTAAGAAAGATGGATACAACATATATAAAATTTTTGGAACCGTTTAAATGAAACATTAAGTAAAAAATAGTGTAGGTATTTTCTTAAAAATTCGATTTATCCACATTTTGGCAAACAGTTAATTTTAAGGCTTTTCTTAATTTTTTTTATACTGTGTATGCGGGTGTTTATAAAGGAACGCTGATGGAAATTTTTTTGTTTACAGATGAAAAATAATTGCAGACATAGAAAAATCTTGGAAAAATATAAGAAAATGTAGCTAAATGGATAAAAGTTGGATGCAAAAATTTGGAATTTTTGAAACTGTTGAAATGAAACATTTAGTAAAAAATAGTGTAGGTACATTTTCTTAAAAATTAGTAAAATAAACAATTTAAAAATACAGAAATTTTAGAATATTGAAAAATGAAGGAAAATTAGAGAAAAACATGAGTGCGCCAGAACATACATTAGGTATCTACTCCTAAAGATAACTGGAGAACCGGGGCACCGAATGCGAAAGTGCTTTTCGTTTACATGTTTTCAATGTTAGAGGAAAAGAGAATCTCAATTTCATTCTTCCTCATTGTCAGTTCCGTAGGTAGCGCAAAAAAAACAACAATAACAACCGAGAATTATAATAACACGCTGAAATCTTGTATTCCCGCGTACATACTACATTTTTATATAATTATAAAGCGTAGTTGCGTGAGTGTAGCTAGTTGACTGAGATTTTCTCGCAGGGATGAAGCAGCTATTCGGCTTCTTGGGAGATTTAGAAATTTCAGTCCTCGTACCAAACTGCTACTTATTTTTTGGAGTTGATAATTCAGAAAGATCGATATACTCGTTATACAGATGAGAAGAAGCGGACCGTACTCGCATATCCGTGCGAATGCTAAAAACCAAATTTTGCATAGTTCTAGCGGGTAACTCGCGAATAAGATTTTCGTCGAGAGTAAAATTTCCACTAGTAAAAGAATTTGTAAATGAACGTCGTCGTTGGTAAACATAAAGCTGCCAAGAACTCGCGTTCTGTGTGTGATACGGATTGAAATAAAGAAAAGCGAGAAGCCGGGTATGCTGCGGCTCCAAAATAGTACCAGAGAGAAAGCGAGAAAGAAAGAAAGAAAGAACGAAAGAGAGAAAGAGAAAAAGCGAGCTTAAAATACCTATACAAACGAAAATGGTACAATCTTCGAGTATATTTCCAGGGGACGGCGTTTAATTCTTGATAAAACAACAACAACAACAACGAAAATGGACGCCATTTCGCGTGCTTTTCTTATTACAGCTCGGTCTGATTCCTGTATCACCCTCTTTGTCCGTGACTGTAATTCAACTCCGTAGTAGTGGGCAGCCTACTTTCATTATATAACCCTTTTGTTATAGCGTGTACGACGGTGTTGATTTTCATCTTTTAACAACACAAGGGAGAAATGCAATTTTACCTTTACGACGTAGAAAATGTTTGGAATTTTAGTTATTTGCCCGTTTCTACGTACTAAGATATCGTTTATAAAAGGGAGACCAAAATTATACCAATTATTTTAAATGTTGTATGTGTGCGTTTAAAATTCCCATTCGCGTCGTTAATTTTTTACGACCGGATAACGTCACACGCGTGGACTGTAGGTATAGGTAGTTAGGTAATAGGTAAACCTATCCTGCAGGTACTCCAAGACGAACCTACCGTTGGTAGCTACTAGCTAGGTACTTGGTAGTTCTAATTTATGTTTCAATTTCATACATTCGTTGGAATTGGATAGGATTAGCTTTTTTAGTTTATTGTTGATAAAATTTTGAATTTAAAGAAAAAAAAGTCTCCAACATGTTAAATTTCGACAAGATCCTCCCCTCTACATTCACATAGTATGTAAGTCCAATAGCATGTAAATTACGATTAAATTTCGAAAGAATATAACAAAAATATGAACTATCACACTTCGCCTTTAATGTCTAATTTCGTTAATTGAAAATTAATACGGAAAATCAGGCTCGTAACTACCTCATGGCAACTAAGGCATTTCCCTAGTGGGCATCAGCATTTGCCCTGGTTGGAAAAATGCGACAATTTACCCCATTTTTAGTAATTAATAAAAAAATTCCTGAAAAATGATGAAAATTTCATTTTTTCACGATACACACGTAGATGTATGAGAAATTGTGGCTCTTGCTCTGCTCGCGCAATTTTCCTGCCTCTATTTTCCATTTTTTAAATTTGAATATCGTTATGGAAAGAAAAAAAGTGAGAAATTCCTCCCTCTCAGAAAAACCGGACATCGACATAATAGCAGTGCCCACAAAACTATTATTGTGTGTATCTGCGTGTAGTATAACTCGATGATCAAAATTTTTGTAAGTTGAGCACATCGCCTAAGAACCACTTTTAAGCGCCATTTTTCGGACCAAATCTAAGAATAATTTTTCTTTTTCACTAAAACCTTTTTTAACACTTTAAGATATTAATTAGAAGAAAAAACTTCGCATGTAATGTACCAAAAAAATCGATAGTTTTCGCGTAATAAAATATCGAAAAATCACCAACGTTACGCTCGTCAAGTTGATACCGGCCGTTGCGTACTAGCGTGAGATCTACGTTTACACGTTAATCCCATTTTCTAGTCCTTCTGGAATCACACTAACAAGGAAACTACTTGAGGTGTTCGGCTCGGATTTGAACGGAAGTTGAATTTTTGGAAAAAGCATGTTAAAAAATCTCCAAAGCAAAAATTTTAGCGGCCCAAGTTGACTTTCCGATTTTTTGCGAATTTTTGAAATTTGAAAATTACGACATTTCGATTAAAAATAAAAAAATAAACAAAAAAGAAACTCGAAAAATAATTATAAATCATGCAAGAAATGTTTTCCGCCTAATTCGAACCCATTGAATCCAAAAATCGCATCGGCGAGCTGTTCTGGAGCCTCCAGCGAAATTTTCGATTTTCTCCACGGATTGAAAATGCTTCAGAAGGCGTCCATTTGAGGTTAGGCCGCTAAAAACTTGGTTCTCTCTTATTTCCAACGTACCGAACCGACTTGACTACATTTCCGGAAAATTCCAGCCAGACGCCTCGAATGGTTTTTCCTGGACAAGTTTTCTCCTAGCAAAGTATTACGAATAGGAAAAAAATCCGATTTTCGTCCATGCATATCGGAATCGACTAAAAAATAGTTTTGCTCCTAATTCGAACCCGCTGAATTCGAAAATCGCATCGACAAGCTATTTTGGAGAATTTTGAATTCCTGGAGAAAAATGAAAATTGTGCTGGAGGCAGAACCGCTCGCCAATGCGATTTTCGAATGTAGGGGAAAAATATTACTTGCGTGGGTTAAAATTATTTTTCGATTTTTTTTTCTTTATTTTTAATTGAAATTTCGTAACCTTCAAATTTCAAAAATTCGCCAAAAATCGAAAAGTGAACTTGGGCAGCTAAAATTTTGGTTTTGAGGTTTTTTGAAATGCTCTTTCCGTAAGTCCAACTCCCGTTCAAATCTGAGCTGGACACCTCAAGTAGTTCCCTTGTAAGTGAAATTCACTAATTGTGAATTTTCAGCGTTGGCGCGTTAAATGTAAGAGTGGGAGATGATTCAACGCTAGGGTGCTTCAAACTATCATTCGTGAAGGACCTTTTGCCGCTCGGTGCAATTTGCACAATTTTTCAATAAATTTCGGATTGATTAAAAAAATATTTAAAAATTCTTCAAGTAGTCAAATAAAGTGATGGGTTCTTTAGGAGGAAAATGTGACCAATAATGTAGCGTTCACATTTTGCCTATATAAATAATTAAAGGGGCTCTAAAATTAAATAAAAATACATTAGGTTTGATTACAATATTTTAAATTTCCCTTTACAATTAAGAATGAGTTTTACTCATGTTTCGCTGCCCAGGTTACAACTTCATGTGCCCTGAATAAAAAA
>QBDW01003137.1:0-74793 GCA_003261595.1 Maconellicoccus hirsutus | reverse complement strand
CTACAGTGCAAAACTTTTTTCACGCGAGCACTCCAGATTACTCGTACGTAATTTATTTTCTAAAAAAAAATCGACAAAAAATCTGCGCAAAATGAACTAAAAATAAGGCTCTTTCGTAATCAAACGTTATCTTCTCTCGCAGACGACAAAATTAAGAAAGAGACGGAAGAAGAAAGTCCAGAAAGCGGTAACAGAGATGAAGGCTATTCCACGATGTCAAGCGACGTACAAGGAACCAGTGAAATACCGCACAAAACTCTAGAGGAGTTGAAAGAAGTAACCGATGAATCGGATTCTGTACCATTTAGACTTTCATTGGACGCGAAAATGATAAGGTGAATAACTGGGGTTTATTTATCGACGTCTAATCAACGTAGTTATTATAATTCGCATTTTTCTTTCAGATCTAGGAATAGCTTCCCTCCTGTTAAGCATCTGTTACCGTATCAGCATATAATGAGGAGTTTCTCAGATTCGCAGCTTTGTCTGAGGATCACCACTGGCTCATGTACCTTGTCACCTTTGAAGTCTTCCGGTAAATGCCACCATCAACCGTTACCACTGTTACGAACGAAATTCTCGAGTTTGTTGGAAGTAGCGTTGAGGGAAGAAAACACCGAAGATGGGTTTTCGTTTTGTAGCAGCGATTTATTGGATTCGGAGTACATACAGCAATGGTTATTACTGGACGAGAAACGCTCGGCGATGCAGCATTTACAAATGGAATATAATACCGCTGAAGTGGAAGACTGGAGTATGGAGGATACAGAGAACTGGAAAAAAATCACGAGGTGAGGTTTCGAGGAAATAATTTCCGTATATTTTGCAACACTATTTTAACGACGATTTAAACCGCAGATCGAGCAAATCACCGAGTCAAGACTACGGCGTGTTCGACGAATCAAAGTGCGTAAAAAATCTGTGGGATTTATCGCATGATTCCGACTACAAGAACTCGTGGAACGAGGAAGAAAACCAAAACTCTCTATCTTCTGATTCTTCGTGGACAAGCACCGGTACAAATTCCGAAGCTAGTTGCGCCAGTCCGTTTGAAAACCTCTCCAAACGTTCGTCTTCGGTTTTAAGTAGCGAAAACGGCGAAAGCGCCCAAGTCGGGACGGATTTCACGCGCGATTTCTATCGTTTGGTGAAATTCGAAAGCTCCAAGAGTCTAGCGTCGTCTTCGTCGAAGAGCCATAGCGGTATTGAGCCGAAATACCAAAACTGCGATGTTTTGCCTCGCGAAGAAAACGCAATCGATAGAGAACAGGCGCTCCAAAGTGTACTGAAGTTCATCGCCGAACAACAAAGATACTGTATATCGCGTCTAGTGCAAGATGAAAACTGCTGCAGTGTTGCCGGCGAAGCTATGGCGTTTGAGTTTGAAGAAAATGGCCGCCTGTTGGAAGATAACGCCGGGGAAGAGACGAGCGAGAATATCACGTTCGAGGAAACCGTCGAGGACGAAACGGACGATGGTTATTTTAGTAAATTAAGTTTCGATAATGGCAATACAACGAATGAACCTGTAACTGAGGCGTCGGACAATAAAAGTACGTATTTTTGTACCGAAGACGCCAGTGAAACGTGCTGTGATAGTGAGCAAAATTCCGGTGGCGATTTTAAGACGTTGTTTAAGACGTGCGACACGTGTTTTCAAAATATAGACAACGATGATATCCGCGGAGGCAACATATGTACGAAATGTGCTGAATGTTACATCGAATGTCTTCCCGAAGAAAAAGATAACGAACCGGTTAACGATAAAATTACTAGGTATCCTATTTCTGTTCCTATTATTCAAAAATCTAGCCTAGATACGGTCATAGAAGAGCAAGAAGACTTGGCCGGACTTTGTTCATCGGGTGAAAACGCCGCCTCGCTTAGTGACTCCGTCATTATTATGTCCGACGAGAAATTAGTCAGTTTTCACGAACGAGCTACGTCCAAAGAAGTAATCGACGAGTTAAATAGGATGATAAGGAAAGGCGATGAATTCAGCGAACACGATCGTACAACTCCTGTCACAGAGCTAGACGAATCATTCGGATGTACCACCGGATGGGTGCATGTCGAACAAGATATCGATTTCAGTGATCCAAAAGCTCGTGCGAACCTATTAGATGTCATGTTAGCTTCGAGTTCGAGTAGTAGTTGCGAAAGTAGTCGAAATAATAGTGACAGCGAAAATGGCGAAGATGACAGAGACTATAAACATTTACATAGACTACATAGATTTCGTAGACAAAAAAGAGGTAAGTTGATACGGTACATGTTCAGTTTCACGTAAACTGATTACTTGTTTTTTACAGCCTCGGCTTCTAGACAAGCGATCATGGGAGCGTTAAGGTTCTCGAACGCAGGCATCCGTCCTTCAATCATAGGCAGAGATAACTTCTACAATCGTTTCGGCGAAAAAGAACGCGAAGCTGTGGCTAGTTTCGATTTCCTTGAAGAATTATCAACGACGTCGCTAAGCACCGCATCGGAACCAAGTGATAATGCGAGTTGCCCCACGTCGTCGTATAGTTTACGCTCAAAGAATGGTTACAAATATCGTAATCGTGGCCGCGGACGTAATGTTGACTGTGATAGTTGTTGCAAATCGTGTTCTTGTTCGGAATGATTTCGCTGTGGGTTCGCAATCGCTGAGGTTCGGCGCTCGTAAAGATGGAAGCGCGGTTGAAGTGCAATTTAACGTATAAGTTTGACTACGTGTTAGCGTTTTAATGCTGTGAAGTATTTTCCGATTTACACCTTGTACCTATTTTATAAATGCTACACTTGTTTATTTATTTGTCCTAGGCACGATATCAAATATGTGTAATGATATTTTTAAAAGAGGTAGATCTCTGGATTCGCAATTTTTAGATTTATATGTATAAATACATATTTCGTACAAGTTTTTTTTTTATATAATCGCGTTTAGTATGTTGGCGAATTTTTATTATAATGCCTGTTATATTGGCTTCCATTTTTTTTTTTTAATTGACACCTTGTGAAGTTTTTAGATTTGTAAAGACGAATAGATTATGTTGCTGAAATGGATGGGTTTTTTACGTGTCCTATGTACTTTATTCGGAGTGCCGGATTATGTTTTTTGGCGCATTTAACGTTATTTTTTAATCGTTTTGTAACTAGATGGATGAACTCAGGAATTGTAGAATGTGAAATCATCGAATAAACGATTTGTTACTTCCTTTTTTTTTGCGAGTTTTTTTTTTATTAATGTGGAATTACTACGTTGTGACGTGCATTGTTTGATTTGTTGGGTACTTCGAATAATGGAATTTTCACGCGACGTTGATAAGCAATCATGATGATGTGATAAAACTTGAAAAATTATTACTTGGCGAAATTAGCGAAATTAAAATCGTTGGTAAATTTCAAACATTTGTAATCGGAGAAGGTTTCAAATTCCTAAATGTAAATTTCTACACTTGAAATTTTTTGCACCGAAGTAGTACTTTTTTGCTGGTTTCTTCATGAATTGAACGTATCAAAATTTGATAGCTGCTGGAGTTTTTCTTTGTTCTGAATTCCGGAAGTTTTCTTGATAAATATCGATGAAAGAGGAATGTTTTATCCACGACGAGTTTCGCTAAGATACGGTAAGTTATAATTTCAGTTCTGAATTATTTATACCGAATATCACAACTAAGAAATGAATTATAAATCATTTTACGTGGTGGTTGCTGCTTGAGACTTCGACTCTTGAACAGTGGCTTCGTGTCTTTTAGAAGATTTAGATTCATCTTTTACCCCTAGTTCGTTTAAGATAGCAGTTGCCTTTGACTTACAATCAACAAAAATACATCTGAACTGATAACACATTGAAAATTATTAAGAATTATGCGAATGGTAAATTATTCATCAATGATCTGGAAAAATTAGCTTACAAAATTGAAGATGGACATGATCATATTTAGTAGGATGCCGTTATTACAACGCTGAAACATTTAACGAAATTTGAGATTTAAATAAGAGGTACACCAAATGTTCATATTAATATTGGAATCACTGCAAATCATTAATAACTTACACAACACCGTCTCTCAGTACTTTGTGATTTGCCCATATCAATGATTCTTGTTACTCCTTTCCATAACATCTGAAGAAAAACCAACGATTGGTAATACGTATGTTTATCAGTGAAATTTTCACTGGTTCGGATAATACCTTTGTATATCTTTCTTCTTCTTTTAACCTTTGTTGTATTTCCTTGACAAAAAATTGAAATCAATATTCAAATTAGTTAAATTGCTCAATTCACGAATAAATGAAATTTTTATTCATATACCACAACAAATTGCGCTGCTTGATTTCTTTCTTCTTCGTTGGATGATTCCAACTAACAACGATCAAAAAGAAAATTAAAAAGCTTACGTACATATCGAAGTTGTCAAGTACATATTACTTGTGCTTTCAACGAAGGATATAATTCCATCAATCTAAGGCTATCATCTATCTTCCGTTCGTCCTGTAGGATTTCAAAGTATTTAATATTCAAATAATAGACCTATCTGCGTATTAAGCTTTCAAAGGTACTCATTTCGTACATCCTGTGCCACATGTGAAGGGGCATCGCAAGAACTCCACCACGGTACGTAATCAGTTAATGTATTCAACCACGGAGTGCTAGATTCGGGTATTGGTAATGCATAGATTATGGAGTGTGGGAGAAATAATAAAGATAATAAATGTAACATTATTTTTGATTTTTTTTAACTTGAGAACAATAAGTTCAACGTAGTTTGAATGTTATTATATCGCTGATAAGTTCAGACAATGGTTGCGTATTGACTTTTCAGTTGTGGGTACTTTTTTTTCATTAAAAAAACACCATTCCTTGAATGTCATTGATGATTGATGAAATTTATAAATAAAAAATTATTTTAGAATGTTAAAATAATTTATCAGCAGTCAGCGGTATCGTATGGATGATGTATTGTTCGCACAAATGTTCATGAATTTGAGGCAATATATTGTTAAGCAAGTGTTTCACGAATTTTAATTTTTGTTTCACCATTTTCGTTAATTTTGCAAAATAATAGCTTAAATAATTATTCAAACGTACAGTTGATAATAGTTACGTAGGTATATCATGGCAACTCGTTTTTGTATAACAAACCATGAAAAATTATTTAGTTGAAAAATGAAGAATTCAAAAATAAATTATAATAAACTTCGAGCACAGCAATAGCACACCAAAAATACATGCACGTTCAGTAAAAAATTACAAATGAATGTGAAATCAAACTGTATGCGAATCTCCCTGAACGTCATTTTATTTCTATTAAATATATTTTAAATTTTGTAATTACCATCGGAATAAATCAATAGTAAAATAGACTTCGTTGATTAGTTCTGATTAATAAAATAGGTACTTATTAAGTTAATCATTTAGGTGACTTATTAGTTATTTTACTGTTTTTTGTTTTTTTTTTTTAGTAATCCATGTGACTATTTTATTGCATTTCTCAACACGAAGAAACTGATTTGCAATCCGGTCACGAACAATTGAATTAAATTAAAGTACACGATCCTTTTTGGTTTCGAAATAACTCTTGATGAATTTCTACTCCGAAGTAAGTTGATAGTTCTAACTTTAATAATTAGGTAATAATAATAACGCGTTGACTGAGCCTTGAGATTACTTTTGAGTGGTTTTTCTATGGGTTTACGACCTCGGCACTTGACTTGATTTCTCTTCTGGTAAAAAACTCTGGCTTTTTGCAGTTGACGAATATACATCTGATCTGATGACAGGTTGTTGTGAAAATTATCAGTACTATGAATTGTTGACTACAAATCGTAAAAATAAACTTACTGTGTCTAGGATACCTTGAATTATAATCCAGAGACCTTCGAGTCCTGATTTCTGAAGTATTGAATGATAAGGATTAGTTACTGCAAATATATGCGTCGTTGACAGAATCATTAATAGTGGTTACTTACTGCAGCTCGCCTTTCTGTGCTTTGCCATTTTCCCATATCTATGATTTTTTTCACTCCTTTCCATAATATCTGAATAAATAAATTTTAGTAAAATAATTACATTGTAGGAAAACAAAATCAATAGTTTGATCACTATACCTACCGTTGTATATCGTTTGCTGTCGTGTATTTTTTGGCGCATTTCCTGAAACAAAAATTCAAATTAATGAAATCAGGTAATTATCTACTCGAAAAATTTTAATAAAAAAATAAATGAAACTTCATTATTTACCGAAATAAACCGGAAAGCTTTATTTCGTTCTTCTTCGTCCGGTGAATTTAGCTACATGCAAATAAGAGGGCAAAATGAAATTCTTAATTTACCTAATGACTTGATATAGGTAATTAGGTGTTATGGAATAATGAATAAATATATCTACGTTAATCATGCTACATACTTGTTTTTTCAAATAAGGAAATAAATCAATCAATTTAAGACTGTCTTTTACTTCTTCATCCTGAAGAATTTCAAATTAAAATAACACTTGTGTTTAAATTAAACATTCAAAGGTTTTAGGTAATTAGGTATCGTACATCTGTTGCCGTCTGCGATGCCGCTTCACCAGAACTCCACCCTGGTATGTAATTTGCGAACGTATTCAGCAATTCAGAGCCAAAATCGGATATTGGTAATGCAATAATCGTAGAATTAAAAAAAAGTAAAAAAAATACAAACGACATTTTTGATCTTTTTTTTTTAAATTTGTAAAAAAATGCTCAGCATAGGAAAGAAATGCGTAATATCGATTAGCATGTACGTTATGGAACGTCAACACTTGTTTTTTCTAAAAAAAAAAGTTCTGTTTTTAGGCTTAATTGTTAACAGGATTATTTCAAGGTGATGGAAGTTCGTTTACTAATGATACGATCGATGATATATGTACCTATTGTTCGCAAGTGTATTTAATATATAAATTTAAATTGTTTGCCTTTTTCGTTGATTTGGTGAAATAATAGTTGACATAATTTTCACGGTGAATGAAGAAAGTTAATTATTTTGTCGAGTTATTAAAATACAATATTTCAAAATGCTCGTTTATTTGATTTTAAAAATATCGAATGTGCTGAATACAACTAAATGTTTTCCGGTAGATGAATCTAGTAACTTCTGATGATACAATGTGTGATTAATCAAATGAATCAGCATTGTTTGATGGTTTCGCCTGAACAATAAACATTTATAATGAAACCATTTTGTTAATTAAAAATCATCGATGATTGAGTTACTTCATCAATGGAACACCTTCAGCGCAAAAATTTTCGCAGATGTACTACGTCTGCGTAAGACGAATAAAAAATAATTCGTTACTGAGCGCTTTTTGCGCCAAAGGTAGGAACCAATTGAGTATTAATAAAAGGTGTAAACTCACTCCATCATGAATGACTTCCTCAGGTTTAGCGCTTTCGAAATGATCGAATTTATCTTTATGACCAGCGTTTGGGTCCGAAGGAGGTGCTACGTGGTGGGTTGGTACATGGAAGACTTTTTTCTGTTTGGAAATGAATATTGAAATTAAAATTGGTGTATAAGGGTAAATGTTTAAATAAACAAACCTCGTCGTGTACAACAAGTTCTGCCTCTTGTCCTTGGAAACGGTCTAATTTATCTTTATGACCAGCATTAGGATCGGAAGCTGGAGGAGTATGATGTGTTGGTATATGCACGTGTAAATGTTCATGACTATCTTTAGACTCCTGGTAAGAGCATCGAATTAAACTTTGTCAAGAATAAAAATATTTTCGTGGTGAATTACCTTATCTTGTTTGGATTTTTTGTCGTGTTCTTTATCATCATCTGACTTCTTTTCTTTATCTTTATCATTACTATTTTTATTTTTGTCTTTTTCTTTGTCGTCTTTTTTATCATCATCGACTTCCATACCGAATAATCTTTTGAACTGGAATGTTTCGAAAAGAATATAAAAATCGATTATATGAACGATATCGATTATTGCGTCAAGAATCTTACGAAGTTTATGACACCTTGAATTATTTGCCATAATAATGAAACTTCTTTCTCCTAAACATATTCAACGAATGAAAACTGCTCATTTGGTTTTATTGTTTTAGGTAGGTAGGGAAATATTAAAATTACGAACTTACGTTGCTTCTTCTTTCATTACTTTCTACTCGTCCCATGTCGATGATTGTTTTCACTCCTTTCCAAAGAATCTATAATCAACGTTAATTTCTTATTTAAACGATTTCAGAGAAATTAGACAGACGAACGAAATAATTATTTCTCGTTGGTCTTGTAACTTACGCTAGTATATCTCTTCTTTTCTTTTATTTGAGTATTCATTTTCTGAAAATAAGTTTTTATTACTAAATATCCAAGTAAATACCGAAGCAGCTTGTACTCGCAGAAAGAACAAGGTGATCTCGGAAATACCTTAATGAATTCCCTTGCTTCTTCTTGTACTTCTTCATCAGGCGAATCTAGCTAAAAAATGAATTCTCGAAATCATCTTTCAGATTGAGAGCAAAGTGTATACAATATTTCCACCAACCTGTTCTTTCAACGTTGGAAATAACTCCATTAATTTAACACTGTTTTCAATTTCCTCATCGTTCTACAATGACAATTCAATTAAACATACGATTTATCAAACCAAATTACTCCGAAATCTTCAAATCTGCCATCTTACATCATCAGGGGTTTCTTCTTGACCATACCATAAAGGTAAATGGCTCGTTATGGCACCCCACCATCCAGCTTCTTCGTCCGGTACAGGAGATCCGTAAATTACCGAATAACTCGATATGAGAAGAATTAAAAGAATCATTTTTCGGAAACTTATATGTACAGAACGGTAACGGTGTTTCAAAGAACTAGCGATTTTCAATTTGACAGCTCACAAAATCAGCGTTGATTCGAAAATAGATGACATTTCGTTCGCAGGTGTTTATTACATTGAGGCATTCTTGATGTTGATTGTAGTTGTAAGGTATTTAATGAATCACATGTTTTTGTATTGTTGAAAGAATTTCGTGTTTTTTTGGTTGCGAATAGCTGACTCGAAAATTTAAATGAGCTTTGAAAGCCTATGAGGTTTTTAATTTCACGATCATAGCGGTGTTGTCGATTAGCGTTTCAGTTTTTCAGTCGTTTCGGTATAATTAGCTTACACGTTTATGAAACGAATGTAGGAACTTGCAGAATATCCCAGGTTCAAGGTAAATTTTCCATTCATTTGATATGGCTACATTGAAATTTTGCGATGAAATATAAGATGCAATCTGATTCAAGTATGTAATCTGGAAGATAATCCTTTATTTTGAAAAATGTCAATAAACTGTACATTTGGTTCTGAAGTGTTCACCATCAATTTTTGCAAGTTTAATACGACAACTTCAAAAATCTTGAAGTACTTGTAATATTTATATTATTTCAGTTTAGATTTCGATGCGGATGTGATTATATGTAAGTATTGTCTTTTTTTTTTTTTAGAGTGAAGAGCGATACGATGGCTGAGAAAAAATATGAGTAATATCTTCTAAAATTCAACATAAGGGGGATGATTGCTCATTGTGAAATAATGATTAATTTACGATCAGGTACCTAGTACCTACCTAATTACCTACCAACTGCACTGAAGCCGAAGGAACCACTTATCAGTTTATCCACCATGTTTTTTTTTTAATGGATTAAGAATACAATTCCAGTCAATAATGACTTAGTTAACAAGACAATTTTCAAATTATTTATCGAATATTAAATTATTTATTACATTAGGTAAACTAGGTATTCATAATTGACATATTATTTCAATTTGTGCTCAAAATTCTATTTTATATTTATAACCCAGTCCTCTATTCAACTACATTTACAATAAATAACTTCAACAATACTCGTAGTTTTAACTAGGTACTTGAGTTAGCCGGCGCAGGAGCCGCTTTAAAATCTTCAGGTTTTATCTTCAACAATCTGGCATCTCGTTGAGTCTAAAAACGAGAAAAAATTTAATTTACAGGAATACAGAATTTCTCACGGAGAAATATTCCGAATCATGTTCATACTTACCACCGTCGTAAGCAATTTGGTAACTTTCGTTTGATCAAGTGCATCATCCCCCATCTGGAAAGTAAATCGCGAGTAAATTTATTCATGTTTCTACACAATCGTAGTATTAAAATTATCATACATCGTTCAACTTACCAATTTACCGATTATCTGATAAGCATTCTGTGCTTGTTCCGCTGTGAATTTCTCAACTTGCTGTTGAAATCGAAATACATCGTTTAATGAACTGAATAAGATTGATTTTGAATTTAAACAATTAGGTATAATTTGCAGAATTACTACATACTTGGAGTTTTTGTAGATCATTGAATAATCTCAATTTAGCAGCGGAATCTAAGGGTACACTACTTTCTTGTTTCTGTTCCAGAAAAATGATTTTGAGTGGAATTTCATTATTGTTATTAAATTAACAAAAAGTCTTACCAATCTGGCTAATAATTCGTCGATTGATTCCTGTAGTGAAACAATTGATAATTTTTTCAATTAACTGTACAATCCAGAATAAGAAAATATTGAATTTAAAATGCTTATATTACATTAGGGGCTCGTTGAATGCGCTGCATCACGGAGAATTTTTTCTGGCTGAACTAATTGCAGAATGAAAAACACGACGAATTGCATATATTCGTATATGTATACTTCAAAAATGAAGAACTATCAGATATTCAACTTACAACCGAATCTTCAGCAGTTTTCAATTCATTTGGATTAACACCTTTCTCAGCTTTCTGTGAAAAAAAATTGTTATCATTAATGCACTTCATTATGATTGGATACATAATAAACATACGCTTCAAGACTAACCAATTTATTTATCATGGCGTATATCTTATCATATGTTTCCACGTAGTATAATGGTTGCATACTCTGTATAAATGCAGGAAAATATTCATTAGAATTGGTTGATTGATTTACGGAATCTTATCAGTGTTACTTACGTACCATGAAAATGTAAAAGAATGACATTAATTTTTTAACTTACCAAACTTGTAATATCTTTAACCATTGTTTGTTTATCTTTTGAATCGAAATTTTTTTCCTGAAACAATTATTTCAGTGTGATAATTTAGTCTTTTTTGCTATACCTACTTATTGTACTAAGTAGTTTAATCACGAAAGCGTTCACCATTTCGTTTAACATTTCAATAGCTTCACTTTCCGGCCATGTTCTGGTCTGTTTGAAGAATACATTAAAGTGAATCATGATGAAAAAAGGCAAATAAAGCATAAATATTAATTAAAACTATCAACTTACGTCACCCAATTTTTTTCTGTCGAGTTCTGCGAGTTGTGCTCGCACGTAGTATTTATTCGTGAGATCTCTCTTGTTCTACAAACACGAAAACACTTATACTATGTATTGGAAGTTCATAAATATAAACAAATGATTTGTACCGTAGCTTCTAGCAGTTCCTTATCAACTTCGTCTCGAGTTTTTAATTTTCCAGGTGTTCCTCCCAATTGCGATGATAAATCATTGAATGATTGTATAGCATTAGTAAGAGGTACAGAGTCCCCAGAAGTACTGCTCCATTCTTTATTTACTGTGAAAGTACCAGACTTTCCATCCTAAAAATTAAACAACACAAAGGGATTATTTTGCATAAAGTTAGGTTTAGAATTAACGTAGCCACCTTCGTCGCAGATGCTTCTGCTGAATTATCGGCGTTGTTTTGAATGGTTCCGGTTGACTTATGATCGGTTCCGGTTTGTGTATGGGCGAGTCCTTGATCATTTTTAGCTTCCTATAATTTCGTCGGGAAGAATTCAAGATTTTATATCAATTTTTTGTACATTAAAGGATCGTTTTTTTTTTGTAATAAAGGTAACCTTTTTGCCACCAGGTTTAGAAGCATCGTCTTCAACTGATTTTTGCGAATCGGCGTTTGCATCTTTAGGATTTACTTGGTTTTTTACTTTTTCATCCTTAAAAACATAATTCAAAGGATAATTATATTCATTAAGTTGGTTTCTATGAAGCATAGTTGAAGTTGACATTTACTTTTCGTGGTTCTTTAGCTCCGGATGCTGCCGTTGAGTTCGGATTACTCGAATTGTTATTTTTAGTATCCTGAAATTTTCGCCAAAAATTAAGTTTCCTTTGATGAATTATGAAAGTATCGAGTTATTCACTTTAGACGATGGTTTTATTCCTTCGGAAACTTTAGTCTCCTTGATGATGTCGATTTTCTTCTGCGCGTCAGTTTTATCCTTTTCTTTTTTGTTTGATTTCTTGTCATCTTCTTCGTCGTCTTCATCTTTCTCATCTTTGTCTTTCTCATCATCCTTTGAGAAACAAAATGAAAAAAGAATTTATTACAAAAATTGGTATTCTACGAGTATCAATGCAGATATTTTACAAATATGTTTTCTGTTTTCTCTTTCCCCTCTTCACTAAAATTTAAGAACAATCGGAAAGTTGGTAATCACAAAAATTCCAAGTTCATTAGTAGTCACAATAAGATGCATGTGTCATAAGCACGGTTAAAAGTTCATTTGGTAAAATTTATGGTTTTGTTTTCGAATGTAAAAATTCACGCAATTGGAAGCCAGAGAAATACAACTTATTAAGTAAGCTGAAGGTGATTGCGAACACGTATGGTGAAACATGTGTCAACATATGATTACGTGAAGAATTTTAAATGATCACAAAAGTTTCGAAGACTTATGAAGAGAATGATATTCTACATGAAACGTTGAATTTTCATGTCAAACTCACGTATTCAGTTACCACGATTACGCTTACATTTTTCTCCGATTCGTCATCCGTCGAAATCCCTAACCAATAAAAGATGAAATTTTTAATCTGAAAATTTAAATTTTGAAATTAATTATTGTTCTGGCAAGCAATGGATTTAAACAGAGTTTTGTATTTACTGCGTTCAAAAAATCCCGTAGAGCTGCTAGTATTCCTTCTGCTTTCTCTGCCTAAGGACATAGTTGAAATGAAAATATTTCTCGAAATTTGCGAATTTATTTCGTATTAATGTCAAACTCACGCTTCTCATTCTTTGTGATGATCCTGATACACCCAAATCGACGAGATGCCACATTCCTTTAAATAAAACCTATTGGAATTCCATAATTAGGCTACCTAATTTTTCACAATTTTAAATGTTTAGGTGACGACTGAACAAAAAATCACTTACGTTCACTTTTCGCATTGATTCGTCCAATACAGCGTTTCGTAATTTCTGTAAATCATAATTATATGAAATAGATAATTATCAAATAAATCAACAATGTTACTGACCACTTACGGTTAGTACTCCCACCATTTGTTTTTTTTCAGCGGTATCACTTTTTTGAAGCTAAAGGATGTTTAAAAAGCATTAAGATACTAGTATCAACAATTAACTATGACGTAACACGTGGATATAATACATCTTCATTTAATTGATCCAAGAGATCATCAACAGGCATCGGATCATTGGGATTTACGATTTCGATTTTTTCTTCAAGATTTTCATCGTGATGTTTGATTATGTCCTCATCTTCGTGTTTCTCACCTTCATCATCCTGTGTTGAAATGAATTATACGCAGTCTGCATGTTTAATTGATAATTAGATATATTCAAATGAAATAAATTACACTACCGTTGGATTAGTGATGTATCTAATCCCAGGTATATTCTCCAAATACGAGAAATACGAGTTCGGTAACCCGCTTACCAATGAAACAATCAAAAAAGTGTAAAAAAACGATCGTATCATGTTAAAGTACTCATTAACAGTGCGTTTAGATCACCAACTGAAATGATGGTTAAAGATACGTTCTGTAGGCTTTTATAGGTAGTTAGGTAGGTACATAACGAAGCGAATATCTGTCATTTTCTGACAACTCGATGTTGAAATTTATTTTCATGGCTGAACAAATGTTGTTTGATAATTTGCGCATTTGGCGAAAATTCAATTTTAGCTTCATCGAGATAATCAGAAGTTGGAGAAATATCGTTGCAAAAAAAACATGATTTAAAGAAAAAATTAATACACGCAAAAACAGTCAATATTTTATCAAATTTAGTTATTTATTTTGTCGATTTTCAATTCAACTTTTGCGAGATGAGTCTTGAGATTGTGTATTTTCAGGTTTAATTTCATCTTTATGAACGAGATAACGCTTAACCTAAAAAAAGATGTTTCGTTACTATTTTAAATATTCGTTAGTATTAAATAAAGAAATGAGATTCACCCCTCTGTACACGTTTACCATCCAATTACTAGATTTCTTTGATTCGTCTTTCTGTATCTCTTTGTCCATTTTTTCTTTGTGTATTTCACGTTCTTCTTCCTAAACACTTTGGATTCAATTTTCAAGTTTTTAGTCGATCATTAAAATGAGTGATAAGGTTCTCACCGTCATCATATGAGGATTGGTTTCTTTATGGAAGTCATTTCCCTGCTAAACATAGTTCAATCAAATAAATTGTATTTTGCAAAGCAAAATTGTTCTGTATTTTTTTTTTCACTTCTTAAGATTAAAAATGTAATTGATAAATACAGGCGATGATTTATTTTGATGATACTTTGATAAGAAAATTCCTACTCAAATCATTCTATTATCAAATGCGTATATTTTTACGAAAATAAAACAACAAATAAATTACTAAACTTTGTTATAACAATTTAATCGGTATATTTGATGCTTAGTAATCGTAATAAATACGTCGAATAAAGGCGATTTATTTTCAAGATGACTGAAATAAAATATAATTTACTAACAAGGCACTTGTTTGATAAGAAAAAAATCCATAGTCTTTAACTCACTGTTGCCTGTTGCGGAGGAGGTTGATTTTCCCTTGATTTAGATTGACTTTCCTGTGTGAAATAAGAGTATTTTTCAATTAATGTTAATTGATTAAAAATTATCATTTCAGCAAATTTGTCAAAAGATATTTTATGTATATTACCAAAAGTTTAATTTTATCTTCGAGACTCATGTTTCTCAACTCATTCATTTCCTGTTTGTAAGCGATTGATATCATTACAGCAGCTTCAGAATATTTATAAATACCAAATAGATTATAAAACAATGTAATTACTTTTTTACTTCCATCGGATTTAAACCAAGTTACTAATGCAAATATTCGCCTACAAAACTGATTCAAATTTGAACATGATACGCTACGTTACATCATCAATTCATCATTAATTTTAATAATTCCTCTACTCAGTTACTTACCCATTTCCACAGATCTTTTAAAGATTGCAACATACCTTGAACCGTTGCTATCTGCGGAAAATTTCCAATTCGTGATTTTGATTTTAATCAAAATTAACAGAAAGCAGTATGATTCGCAATTTTTATACGTACGCTTCTTTGCCTAGTTGCACTGCCTCGAATTCCCAAATCAACGGTTCGCAATATGTTTTTGAAAAATATCTGAAATATTTTTATTTTAAGCATCGAAGCTTTTGGTTTTAAATTCAAGTATAATAATTTAAGTTACCTACTTGAACTTTTTGAGCATCTTCATGTAGTAGTTTATCGATGTACTGGAACAATAAATGAAAATATTTCAATTGAATTTTGATGTCTTATCAATAACAGAATAATTAATCGTTGGATTGAATTTTTAAATTTGTTTCATCAATAGAAATAGACAAAAATTTATGTTATTAAAATTAAAATTTTTTAATACCAAAAAAAATTATAAAACGTAAAAGGTATGCCAACGATACCTGGTTTTCCCAGGCGGTCACCCATCCAAGTACTAACCAGGCCCGACGTTACTTAACTTCGGTGATCGGACGAGAACCGGTGTATTCAACGTGGTATGATCGTTGGCGAAAGAAAATGGGGTTATTTCAGTTTTCATGTTGTTTTTGATTAAAGAAAATAAATTAATCACAAAGACTATTATTTGCAGGTTAATTGATGTATTTAATCGAAGAAATGAAGATGAATTGTTGAGTCTGAACATTGTAGCAATTGTATTAATACTGCTACTGTTTGATATCAAGTTTTATCAACTTACTGTTAAATAATCAGCACGTTCCGTTGCTTTTGTTTCATCAGAGTCTTTTATCTGGATAACAAAGTTATATTTTTTGATGAAATATAAATATAACGTAAACATTCGAACAAAAATCATTCTTGAAAGATATTACTTCATCTTGGATCGTCTCTAATAACTTTTCGATCGGTATAACAGACTCGTCGAAATCAACGTGATCGTTTTCACATGCTTCATTATGACTAAGAAACGACAGTATTTTATCTTCAGCGTTTATTTCTTGCTATAAATTTCACTGTTATCACTTGAATTTTTAGAGGATGTGATAGATTTGAAAAATAAATACGATGTAACTTACTACAATACCGAACTTGTCTGATTGTTTATCGAGTAAACGTTGTTCGAGCAATGTTGCTGAATCCAAATTCATCACGAAACACAGAATCACTAACATTTTGATCTTTATTTCGAAAAATGATTCGTCAGTTTTTCTCTACGGTTTTCGAATTTGTTTTTTATGCATTGATGATAGAACGAGTAGGTGGTTCTCATTAGAGCAACAGTAACTGCAGATGTCATTTATCATGTTTCGAGACTTCCAATTTGAAGCTTCGTACAAGGTGATTTTCACGATGGTAAGTACATATTAATAATACAGCAAAAACTTTGTAGTAATCGATAAGACCATATAGTACCATCCATTATTGATATTACTATAACTGTTCTAAAATCGATGATGAATACTTCGAGATTTCAATTTAATTACAAAGTAAGTAGATAATAGTTTGCTCATTTCGACTACTTGAAAAAAACGTGAAAGCAATTCATCAAGCTTAATGAAATATGTATTTAAGTTTTAATGGGTTCTTTTGACGTACATATTTTGTAATTCATACATCTGCTCGTCGGATATTACAATATTCAAAAATAATTACTACATTGAGCTTTTTGCATTTTCCTATGAAAAATGGTTATGCAACTTGCTTAACGTGTAGTTCAACTTCAAGAGAATACTATTGCTGCTTCGAAAAAGCATCAGTGACCATTCCATGATAATCATCGATCGCCAGTCTAATCTCAACAATTTTTCCAAGATTAAAAATTTTCTAACAAAAGAAATTTTAATTTTCCTAACATTTTGCAAAACAAAAAATTACAGGTTGTACTTGACACGCAGCTATTCTACGATTGAGATTTTTGATGCAATAATAACGAAAAATTTAGAATATTACTTTGAAAACACCGATAAAATTTTACTTTTTTTGTTCAACTATGTACCAAAAATTTATGTCATAATTCTTTCTATAATGACGAACCTGCCAAAATCGCTGAAAATACTCGTTAGCTAATGAAAAGTGATGAAATAAATCACCCATATGTGAAAATTTTACGCATTTCCATCGAGAGTAATTTAATCGAAAAAACGAATTTTTTAAACGAAGGAAAAGAAATGCTACAGAGGTTACTCGTTCAACCACTTGTACAATGCTAACGTTTGTGATAATCTTATCGTATGTTTTCATTAACTTCCTGGTTAATGGATCGGTAACAGAGAGGAATTCGGAGAATAATCAAAATGAGTGGTCATATGGTATTTCGAATATCCCAGGATTTGGCTGGGTCCATGATAAAGTAATCCTGAATCTTGTCCTGAATGAAATTTTTCCATAGTTTTACGAGGAATGAAATGCGAAAATTGTGTTTCAGATTTATCCATCTTTTAACTCCGACGCGAGAAAATTTCCTAATCAAGGTGAAACCGCTATTCTCGACTACGACTTATCTGCAGAAACCCCCGAATCATTACAAAATGTCGACGATATTTTAGAAATAGTAAAGAACTATATGAGAATTGAACGATTTCTCGAATATTTTTATTGATATTTTCATTTCTGTGATAGATTGAAAACTCAACCGATGAAGAAAAAAAACGCTACGAATCATTTTTAACGGTGGGTAAATAGGTTGTTTTTTTTTTAAATGTTTATTAAAAATACCTATTTTCAGAATCTTGAAAACACAATTTCTAATAACCCGATAAGATACGTTAAGGTAATGATAATCCAAAAATACTTATTTTTCACTTAATTTCTCACAACTTTTCATATTTCCTACTTTGTTAGGTATTCCTTAAAAACATATGGTATACGGTTGATCTCGGAGTATTCAACAGTGGAGGGAGAAGACGAGAGGTACGATCATGAAATAATTTGAAATTTAATGGGCACAATAATTTAATCTATTTTTAGGCTGAAAAAACCCGAAATCTACTTCAAATAATTCGAGATCTTCTGTATGAAGTAAAACTTTCCTCATTCTGCAATATGACATGAACTTCAAACTGATTCATAATAAAAATTATTTTAATGCGTTTTAGATATTCTCAGCTATTTATAACTTCTTTGCCGACAGAATTGAGGCTGGAAAGGTAATGGAAATTAGATTATTAAAGGGTTTGTTTATCTATGTATTTAAAACATTGGAAATAACTAACTCACAGAGAGGAGCTCAAAAAGGATGGGCAGAATATGAAAGGGAACAAGAAAAAGACGTAAGTAGAAGTACTAAGCATTGAAAAATACTATGAAACATGTACAATCGTATAAAAAAAACATCAGAACATCCTACACTTTACTTACGTACTTTTCACAGGAACGTACATGGACAGAAGAAGAAGCTTTGAAAAAATTAGAAAACATGGTAAGTCTACGTACTGTGTAGCTTTCGGACATGCATTTCTTTTCAATGAAACTTTTCCCACAGGAGAAACATTTCGAAACCATTGATAAAGAAACCATGATCAAGGACATTACTAGTTTGGTGAGCATAACGAATGGATCGTAAATAACACTATATAAAAATCTACAAAAAAAAGAAATGAGCTACATTGACGGAAAATTTATACAAAAATGCATTTTTATCTTCTGCAGTGCATGCAACCACTTTACAAAACATCTACGTATGAAAAAATAATAATTTTTTTGGATACACTGGTAATAACACTAAAATAATCATTAAATATTTATCAAGTACGTAGGTACTTTGTAAATTGATATTAATTTAATAATTTGTTTTTTCAGAGAGAGAATCACTTTGACAGAGCTAAGTTAGATAAGGCGTTTCAATATGTGGTAAGTTGTCTTGTACTGAAAGAGCCGCGTTTTTTTAATTTCTCCACAAATTTTAATATTTCTAACCGAGGTAGTTCCAGCAATTTAACAAAAACCACAGTATTTAATATTTATTAGCTTACTTTGTTCTCACACGTTTTTTTTTTAAATTCGTCTTAAGGAAAATGAAATCATGATGAGACAACGAGGAACTTTCACGAAATCCAAATCATTTGCTCCATTCTATTCATGCATTTATTCGTTTTTCAGAACTATAAAGGAAAATTCTCCAAAGACCACAATATCAACTGATAAAATATATTATATGAATCCTTGCATTTTATTATCACACATTACCAGAAAAATATCGAATACCTGTTTGTGACTAGCTAGCAATTTCATTTTGTGAAATCTAAATACAAACAAATTATTCACTGTACAAGTAATAAATTACGAAGAAGTTGATAAAATGAATTCAGTTCATTGAAAGTACAACATACTGTACGAGCATATTTTAAGGTGTTTTATTAACAGAATAAAATCTTGGCGAAAATCATTTATTTATCCTGCAGCAAAACGGAACGATAGTTACAAGATTCTTTTGTCGTTTCAGCTTGTTTCAGCGCTTTTGAAGCCTTTATCCTTACTTCCGAATAATAGACTACCAAAACCTCGTGGCTGCGAATCAACAAACATGAATATTTCGTTAAAAAAAAAGTACGTCAGAGTAACAGTATACATCAGAAAATGAAGGAGCAAAATTTCAAGCATTATTACCGGTGGTTTTTTTCTTTCTGGTTCTGTCGAAGGTCTAGGTTCACTTGATGTATTCTGCGATTGTTCGGACGTGTTTGCACTTTTCGTATCAGAAGATTTACCGTCTTCTTTCTCCTGCATGCGTTAAATTTATATGCATAATTCTGTTGAAATACTTAAAGCTCATCTTAAATGTTAATTTTTTAATACATTAGGGCTTTTGATGGTGCCATCTTTTCCTTGAACGGATTTGATTTCTTTATCTTTATCGGATATCGGTGACTTTACTCCTTCTACTGAAGTATCTTTTGCTGGTGGTGTCGAAGTAGGCTTCACTGGTGACGGTTTTGTATCTTTTTGCAATGGAGCCTTGGAAAATTCAAAATTGAAACGTCATCAAACCTTGAAATATCTTTTACAATCACAAATTTTACCTTTGAGGCATCTACGTTGTTATGTTTATTTTCTCCGTTGTGAGAACCATTGGGATGTTCTGCTTCGTCAAGAATGCGACATAAAATATTCATGTCGAGCTTCACCACGAAAGGATCCATTTCAAATCGATGAGTTATTTTATGATTATCTTCGCCACTTTCTCCCCTTTTTGTTGTTACTTTAATACCGTCAGCGTCGTGTTTAGTCGTAGATGGTGGCGATACCTAAACCATGAGCTAAAGTTTTAAGCGATTTTGCGAGAAAATTCAAATGAAAATTTCTTTCTACGAACTTCATCATCTATCGCTATATTCCAGGTAAGTAAATCGTAAGCGTTTTTGTATAACTGTGATAAAAATGAGAGATTATTTTAAATACAAATTTTGCACATTTACTATAACTTCGGTAGTTTCAACATTTACCCATTTCAATAAATCTTTGATAGGTTTCAGCATGGTTTCGACTGTTGATGTCTGTAAACAAAATGTAGCAATAGGTAGGTTTTAATACCTACGTGAATATTAAATTTTTACGAATGAAGTTTGTTTACATCTCTTGCTCTTTGACTGCTTCCGTACAAGCCCAAATCCACCATATGCCACATATTTTTGAAAAATACCTGCTGAAACGTATTCATCAGTGCAGCTTATATTCTCGAATTCGTTGAAATTTTCGAGCATTTGTGTATTTAAAGTTTACTTACTCGAACATATCTTGTTTTTTGAGCGAGCTTTTGTTTAAGATCCTAAAAATAAAATTTATTTGCCGAAGAGAATTTTATAATAACTTCGTTCGGATTACCCTTTAATGTTGAAGAAAACGATGCTCACTGATAGCAATATTTCATAGAATTTCTTTTCATTTTCATCCGCCTTATCTATCTACAAAAAATAGATATTTTAATTTTGATATCAACTTACTAATCTGTTTTTGAAATTGTACTTCGGTTTGAAGTGTTTTCAATACATCGCTGACCGGTTTAGGTGACTCGTTCTCTGAATCTTTGATTTCAATGTTGTCCTGAGAAGAATTCGATTCGTGTTGATTTTGTGATGATTGCTGTAAAATGACGTAACTTTGAAATAATTCGTCAAAGTATTCTCACAAATTGCAATCAAAAGTGGTATCATACCTCATCACTGCTGAATAATTTTTTAAACGGCGCACTAATGATATCGAATGGCTGTAACCACTGATTAAATCTGTCATTTTCACCAATAATAAAACCATTAGTCAGTGGTTTCATGAAATTTAGACATGCGAGTACGAATACTGTTTTTTTAAACATTTTGTCAACGTTATCGGTAGTGCCGCGTTTCAGGAATTACATTCATGACGAAATATAGGTATCGTTTTGCTTGATTTATTGGCAACATGTGTTTTTTTTTCGAAGAACGCGTATCTATCTACCAAAACTTGCATATAAGTAGATGAAGATTCGTTCTAGGGTTTGTTAACGGGTGGTATCATAATTAGTGATTGTAATTATTCTTAACGAGTTGAATTTATTTTACTTAGTAGCAAGTGTATAAGTATTAAGAAAAAATGTAGCAGTTGAAAATACAGAGTATTTCTTTTCTTTATTTGATATCTTTCAACTTCTCTTAACAACTGTATTTACCCACAAATTTCATCCTCGAGGTGTAAAATAATATTCGATGTTACTAAATAACTTGAACTTTCTATTTTATTCATTGTTGTAGGCATTTTTGGAAACAATTTTATTTCAAATATGGATGTTGAGTTTGTAACGATATATCGACTGTTGTATAATTTACTCTAGCTAAAATTTCACATAATGAAATAATTCTTCCATCACAAAAAAGTCTAATAACATCTTGCTGATAATTTACCATCCATAATGTGTAATAAAATAAAACAAAATTGTAGGTATCAATTTATTCTCTGTTAATCGATTTCGTGGTCTCTGGAGAAATTCTTTTTGTATTTCTGTAAAATGAACGAGTAAACAACGATGGATATGCTTTCGATTTCGCCAAGATATACTTGTGTCTTCTTCATATTTCAATTCCTCAACAAATTGCGCACCAAAAAAACCTCATGTAATTTATAAATACAACGTATACCATATTACTGACTCAGATGATGAAAATATCTATCTCAATTCATTCATCATCGCCATATCAATTTTCGTTCAACGACCGAATTTAAAGCTAACTGGAGCAACTATTCACTAGTCGTAGCAATTTATGGCAATTTGTCGAGAAATTTGATAACATGAAGAAACTTACTTCAGGAAGTATGTTCGTAGCAAAATAACGTACCACGTATTCAAAAGCTTTCTCCAATTTAGCTTTTTCATAACCATCATCTTTCTGAAAATTAATCGATAAATTGATAAAATTTCATAAAATGATAGTCGAATAAGTTAATATTTAGATAGGTAAACATTTTTGTTACTTACCATTTTATTCAAAAAGGTGATTATTTTCTCATACGTAGATTCTTTGTAAAGTGGTTGCATACACTAATGAAAAAAATTAATAAATTTCAGAAAGATTCTGCATCTGCATCGTTGTAATCTTTTCCATAGATTTTAAGTTTATGTTTTTCAAAACTTCGTATACGAGTATTTCATTCAAAATACTCACTAAACTAGTGATATCTTTGATCATGGTTTCTTTCTCGATACTTCCGTAATGTTTCTCCTGTAACAAAATTTATCTATTTAACTAACTGGAATTTCTGCTGTGATCGAAAGACTGCAAACAAACCATGTCTTTTAATTTTTCCAACGCTTCTTCTTCTGTGTATTCGCGATTCTGTGAATAAAATATATTATCATTAAGTAAAATCGTTGTTAATAATTGTTTCAATAGTTATGATGCTGGTTACTAACGTCTCCTTCTTTTCGCCTTTCATATTCGGCAGATCCTTTATGAACGCCTCTCTATAAATAAATCAGGTAATTATTACCAGCTTCTTTTCACTTAGGTAACTACATAATTGTATTTCTATCGTGTCCTTTAATCTACGAATTAATTTTAATTCTATTACCTTTCCAGCCTCAATTCTATCAACGAAGAAATGGTAAATAGCTGAGAATATCTAAAATCAATCAAAATATTTTTATCGAGAAACATTTTATAGTTGTATCACAGGAAAATCGTTTTACTTCGAACAAAAGATCTCGAATTCTTTGAAGCAAACCTCGAGTTTTTTCTGCCTATAAATACATCGAATTATTATATTGAATCCGAAGTTCTGAGGAAAAATGAGGAATATGATAATAAATTTTTAATATCTTGTTAACACGTACATCTCGCCTTCTTTCTCCACTGTTGAATATTCCCAAATCAACCGTATGCCATATATTTTTAAGAAATACCTGAAATAAAAGGTGAAAAATGATTGAGCTCGAGTCTATGTGAATAAGTAGGTAAGTAATTAGGTATCACTATATCACATATTTTGTAAACATATCAAATAGGTATTTTTTGATGGTCATTACTTTAATGTATCTTGCTGGGTTATTAGAAATTGTGTCTTCGAGATTCTGAAAATATACATTTCTTTACATTTAAGTAAATTTATTACTTACAAAAAAACGCACAAGAAAAATGAAGTTCTTACTGTCAAAAATGATTCGTAGTGTTTCTTTTCTTCGTCATCTGATTTCTCGATCTATTGAAAATCATAATTACAAAATATTACAAATTTCTTTCAATTTTTTGAATAAAAATACTTAGTTATTGAAATTCTTAACTATTTCTAAAATATCTCCAACACGTTTCGCCGATGTAGGATTTTCGAAAAATTCGCCGTACCCGTAGTCGAACGTATCAATAAAAGCATCATGATTCTGGTTCTCTACGATTTCGTTTGGCAAAGGAACTATATGGGAATTCGATTCAGATGAGTTTGAAGATGGGTACATCTGAAACAGTACTTCATTCGTTTGTTTACTTTTCTCATCACTCGCAGAAAAATGTAAATTAATTAAGATTACTTGATCGTAAATCCAACCCACTGCTGGGATATCTGATATACTATATGACCATTGAGTTTGCTCATTCTCCGAGTTCCTTTTCAATACCGATCCACTAACCACGGTATCCATGCAATCGTACGATAAGATGATGATGATAACGCCAAACATGGTGGTAAATTACATAGATGAGCAATACGCGGCGAAACAACGGGTACCTTTTTAGTTAATATTTCGTGAAATACTTAGGTTTTTCGGAAAGATACCACGTTGTGAAAATACGTAAAAAGTACAACATATGGTTGATTTATTGTCATCGCTTTCTATTGACGAGTAATCGAGTATTTTCCACAGCTTGGCAGGTTTATGTGATTAGGGACAAAAAATACAACAGAAGTTTCCTATAATTGAACTGAATAAGGTGAATATCATGTTCAAATTTCACGTTGATAATTTTTCGAATTTAATACATGAAGTTACACATAAAATATCTGAGAGAACAAGAAAAACATTTCTAGAAACGTGTGTACTAATTTATTACATAACGAAATTAGAATGTTAAGGTTACTTTTGCTAAAGAATTATAACATTGATAGCATAACTTAGTTCATTATCTCAACAATTTATTCGCATTCACCTCAATTAGGTTTCGGGTGCGGATATTTTAACATGCGGTGGACATGGCTTGTTCGTTTGAGGTTTTTTTGTTCTTATCTCATCTGAGAGTTGAGAGTCATTCATCGATATCGTCGAGTCCGTTGACGCCGGCGGTTCATCTTTCTTCGTTAAATTACCCGTTTCCGAGTTGTCATTTTGGTGTTGCGTCATCGAGGTAGATATTCCATCGGTTGTATCAGAAGAACGTGGTGATAGGGTAGATTCTGGCATCAACGACGGCGCCGAGGGTGGGTCATTTTCTTTGGATGACGTGCTATGTTTATCAGGTTCCGTGGTGTCTTGCATCGACATAGGCGGTAAAGATGAATAGTTCTCTTTGGACGATGATGTGCTATGCTTATCAGATTCCGCAGAGTATTGCATCAACCTCGGTGTCGAAGGTGAATCGTGCTCTTCGGACGATGACGAGCTATCTCCAGCATCCGGTAAATCGGTGGGTATTCGTGATGACGAGGAGTCTTTTTTGTGTTCTTTTGAATGCGGGAATTTTTTCGTTTCGGATGATGCTACAATTCTAGACTTTTCCGAATCGGATTCATCAGAGGTGATTTCTTCCTCTGAATTATCATGCCTTCCAATGTCACCTTTCTTATAGGTGGCTTTACCCGAATCACGGTATTTAGGTTTAGGTATAATCTTCTCACTATCCGACTACAAAAATAGAGTAATCAGTGAGCGTGCAGAACGATAAATAAAAAATAAAAATGGAATTACCTCTTGAGAAAAGAAGTTGTAAAGCAATTCCAAAATCTAGAAATGAAGATTTTATTAAAATGACGTAAATCGTTATTTTTGATATTATGTTAATGTAATGTGATATTTTTGTACTAGATAAGAACGTAATCATATTTTACCTTCCACATGAGATGCTTGAGATTTTTGAGGAAATCTTCTGCAGTCATAATCTGTCAAATGATTTTTTTCTTATTACAGAAATACTATATCTATACCAATAAGTACGGTTTTTCTACTCACCTCTCGTGTTCTTTTAGAAGTACCGAAAGCTCCCAAATCTATCGTATGCCATACATTTTTCAGTAGAATCTATTAAAGAAAGTAAAATTAAAGCATTACTACGTAATTACTAATTAATGACCATAAGCATAGGTTTTTCAGCTGTAAAATAAATTCCAGAGAATTATCACATTTTCCAGTAACAACTCGAAGATGGGAACTGTTAGCTTATTTCATATAAAGCAACAAACCATAAAATCAAGAAAATTAAATTGTGAATTGTGATAATTTTACTTTAGCATATCTTGCGGGTGTTTCAGTTAATGTGGTTTTAAAATCCTAAACAATATGAAAAATTAATTGAAAAAAAACTGATTAGAAATAAAAATCGAAAAATTAATTGTATTTTTTTGGCTTTATATCAATGAATTTTTTTCAGTGTCGGAATAAATTATCACTACTTAAAAGTTAATGAAATTGTAAAAAATTTACCTGAATCAAGGACAAGATACTTTTCTGTTGTTCACTATTGGCGTTTTTTGCCTAAATAACCAAAAAATGGGAATTAACAATGAACAAGATGTACAAAATAACAACTTACCTCTTCTTCCAAAGCTCGTAGCAAACTTTGAACACTTTCAGTTTTAGTATTTTCGGATATTTTCGATGCGATTTTAATACTTGGGTTGAGTTTTTCGCCGTCATTCTGAGTGTTAATGAATAAAATAAATAATACGTCATAACTAACGAATTATTACTTCGATTAATTACTTCATTGGTGCCAAACCATCCAAAAGATAAATCATAAGTGAGATCTCTGGGTTCCAAGCGTTCTTGCAAATTACTCGCTGAATTCGCCGAAGGTAATGATCTCGTCAACGAAGCAAAATGTAAAAATATCACGAAAAAGATTTCATATTTCATTTTTGCTCGATCGATATCACTCAAGCACGTTTACGTTACAGAAACTGAAAGATTTAAAAAAGCACTGCTGTAATTTATCGATCACAGCTTGACAAGAAATTTAATTTCTCCTTGGAAATAATAACACAAGTGTTGGTATAATTTGCAATAGCAAGTGGGAAAATTCGCTTAGGTTGAAGGTTCTGTTTTGTACAAAGCATTGCTTTAAGCTTGATTTTTGGGGTCACCTTGAATAAATAGTGTGAATGTACTTATATACTTAATCAAGGATCAAAAAAGAAGAAACAATGTCCTGTGTGAATAGACGTTTGTTGGTTGAAAATAATGTATTTTTGTTTTTATTAAATACAAATTATTTTGTTTGGGTTTACTTTCGTTAGTTTTATTCGATATTCTTAAGACAATTCTACTACATTCGTTTTATGTGATCTGAATGAATGAAACTTGTTGCTAAGTGATTGTATTTTTAAATAATTACATTTTTTTTAAATATTCATTCGTAAGGTAGGTAATATGTAAATGAATACCTACATTACAACTTCTTTCGCCGATTTCTACGTTAATGCTTCAAAATCTTCTCAAATTTAGGCCCGAAAAGATACTGTGAAATAAAATTTAACAATCACAATTTCTGAACTATAGAATTTTTCAACTTCATTTTTCTATTTACCGTTTCAAAGTATCAGGATCATCAATGTTTTTATTTTTATGCTCCGACTGTGACAAAAATCATAAAAACGTGTAATATTTTAAATATTTGGTTCAATGAAAAAAATTACAAAATCTACAAAATTTCAATGTTTTTCTTTTTCAACTTACCATCAACGATTCTACCAATTCCTTCAATAACTCATCATCGCTATAATTTGAGAAGCTACCCGAACGCTGGAAAAAGAAAAATTCGAAAAAACAATTCAAAGTTAATTCATAAATATTTTTTTAAATTATTAAAAAAAAATTTTTATACCCCGTCTCTTGTACCATTAATGAAATGAACATTTCCACGCCTGTTCGGTCTTCTTTTGCTGTCCATCTATAAATTATTTATAAAGCACGTTTAAACGAAACTTTCTAAATTAGCGCAATTGTAGCTTTTTACCTCTTCGATCATGAAAATGTCTTCATAATCTCGATTTCTTTTCTATGGAAGTATATCACATTCACAAATTGTAAGTAGGTATTTCCAAAGAATGCAAATTAAACCTGCATTACTACAATAAATATTCACAGATATCTTACAATTTTATTCTCCAATGATCTAATTAGCTGCTCTAATTCTGAATCTACATCAGGATTATTTTTCTGAAAAAAGTTTTCATCTTGGTTGGACTTTGTTGGTAGGTAGGCAAATAGGTAGATATATTTCCCTGTTTAATCACAATTATTACTTACTAATTGATTGAGCTCATGAACAAGAGCTATTTTTTCGCTCAAATCCGGATTACTTTGGTATTTTCTAAGCTAAAGAAGAATGCATAGGCTATTATTCGATTTTTTTTTAGCAATAAAAATAAAAAATTATCCAGAAAAAATACGAGTAGGTATGAATCCAAGATCACTAGGTAATATTCCTTACTATTCTCTTATATATTTCTTCGGGTGATCCATCAATTTCAAACATCTAAAAAAAAGTATGAAAAAAATTACTAAGAAGATAATTTAAAAATTGAACGCTCCATCCGCTTCTTAGGCTCAGTGCCTTGACAGAGAAATTATTTGATTCGATGTATACTTGATATTCCTAACGAACCTTCCAATTTTTTGATTTCGGATTTTTCATATCGTCTACTCTCACGACGACAACTCGCGGAGAATTTTCATCTTTAATTTTAATATCCTGACCCTGATGAAAAAAGAAAATTAATTAATTTCTTTTCTGCTCTTAGAGTTCGAGATAATGTACCGGATTGGTGAGCTGTCTGATAAGAGTTATCAAAGCCGAATTATCGCCTCCATTGGGTAGCATTGATAAATTGCTGGTACCGGTGGTACCAGGTTGTAACGATACATTGGAATTTCCTTGTCCTGGAGATTGCTAGCAAAGATGGAAAATTATTATTAAAAAAACACAAGCTGAATATTAAAAAATATTGTAATAATTACTCCGTTGGCGAGTATTTTCAAAAGTGCTGCTGTAAGAAGTGCATTTGGATCTGATGTGTTCGGTTGTGCCTAAAATATGATGTACGAGTATAATAAGAATTTGTTTCGTCAGTGTGATAACAATAGACAATTTTGATTAAAGAGCCAAGTACAATATATTCATTCATCAGATTTTCTCATCTTGAGAAATACTTTTTACTTACTTGTGCTGCACCTGCTCTTATTTTCGCTAAATCGTTCAACGATACCCACTGAACCCCCGGAGTTCCACCGATTTGACCCTATAACAATTATACTTAGAAAAATGTCACGATGTTAATTCCTCATTTATTGAATTTTACCGAGAGATTGAAACTATTTGTGCCCTGCGGTACCCCTAGTGCTCCTATGTTACCTTGAACTTGTGATTGAGACTGAGACTGAGACTGATGTTGTGGTGCAGATCCCATTCCAAGAAAGCTCAACAAACCATTTGCACCGTTTGCTGAATTATTCGTCGTTTGTAAGCCTCCCCATAAAGAGCGATTCATACCAAATAAATAAGAAAGGATCTAATATTCGGATTTGCATTATGAAAAAAATAACTGACTGGAAAGTATTTCGATGAAATATGATAACTAACTAGTCCTATTATACCCGAAAACGAATCTTGCGAACCGAATAAACATCGGAGCTAGAAACATGGATAATTAAAAATGAAGAAATTGGCGGATTCCATTATCTATATACTTAATTACTTACACCTCGTGATCTTTTCGAAGTACCAAATGCTCCTATATCGATTAAATGACGAGCTTGTTTGTATACGACCTATTTTAAAAATCTTGTTTGAACTAATTCATTGAATCTAATTTGCATATATTTAATTTAAAATTTTTACCTCCACGTAAGGTGTTGTAGCCTGAGTCACAGTATCAGTCAAGCTCTGCCAAAAATTAATTTGAAATTTTTTTTACTGAAAGGTGATTATTAGAAAAAAAAAGGATGCATGTGAATTTTACCTTGATAAAATTAAATCCTTTAATTTTACCTTCATTTTCAGAATTTTGCATCTAACAGACAAAAAATCTTTAGTTGCAATAGATAATAAATTTTGTTCAGAATGTCTCACATCTTGTTCCAATTCTTTTAAAATTTCATCAACATCTTCAGCCTTAACGCCATCAGGAATTTCTTGCAATGGTTTAATTTCATCAGGAAATAACTTGATATTTTCATTTAATTGTTCTAACTTTTCCAAGTTCGGAAATTTTGCAATACTGCTTTCCAGAACTGGATCCTTATCAGTTTCTGATTCATAATGCTGATAAAATAAAAATAAAAATATTTTTAGAATATTTATGATCACTTGAGGTAATCATTTTTAATGCTTTTGAATCAGGTACGCCTACCTATTTACCTCTTGTTTTGATTTTTCGTCGTCTGTGGTAAATTTTTTTGCGGTAGATTCTTCTTTAGTCTATCATACGAGTATATAAAGAAATCGAAATATCATACTACTCGTATCTAATTAAAAATAACGATCAATTTGTAAATTACCGTCGGTGACCAAAACCACGAAACATAATCGCCGAGATCTCTCGGTTGTAGCCTTTGATCAACATTTTTTCTCGGAAATGCTTCAACTGCTCGCGAATAAATGCAAATTATCAAAACAACGAACATTTTTGAGTACATGACTTTCACACGAAGTTACTTGTTTGATCTATTTAACGTGGTTTAAACGAAAATGCAAAATTGCTGGTTTTAGGCTTCGGGTGCATTTTCAACGAAAAATTAAAAAATTATATCCGATTTAATTTTTATGAATTGACGCGATGACGTATAACTGAAAAAGTATTTTCCTTAATTGTGATAAATATGCTACAAGTGTTGTACCAACGATGCAAATGTTTTACCATCAGGTAGATCTAATGATGGGAACAGTTGTGGAAATGAAAGTAATAAATTCTTTTTTGCAATCGTTATCATCTATTGAAAAATATACCTACCTGAATGAAAATATAAATCGTGGACGGTTTTCCACTGTAGGATAGTTGTCGTTGATGATGTACAAAAATTAGTTTTTTTTAATAATAATTTGACGTCATCAATTGAGTGTAAAAAATCATGTTCAGATGAATTAATATTTGTATCTATCTATTTAGAAAATCAGAATTTTAAATAAAAATCAATACACACGTACCTAGTTATCATGCATTTAGCATGGAAGTTTTACAGCGAATATAAAGTCATCCAAAAATTCAACTCAACTTATTCACAGAGTATAAAATCATTAAAAACTAATAAAATTATGCTATTATTTGTTGAACTCGATGTATCAGTAATATGTAATACCCAAGGAAATATGGAATATACGAGTACACGTGATGAAAAAAATTATAATAAATTCGATCATTTATTTTCGCCATTTTGCTTCCTTTTAATATTTTCCAACTCGTCTTGTAGTAATCTGATACTCCTCTCTAATTTATTTTTGTATTTTATTTCGAAAAAATTCTGCAAAACAAAATAACGTTCATGATTAACTAAAGCAATTATGCAAACATTAATCTAAAGCGTTTTTCAGTTTCAAAATATGAATTACTTTATTGCTTAATTAATATCTGTACAAATAAACGTGTTTTTGAAAAATATTTCCTTTTAAATGAAAATTCTTACTTCTTTTATTATTTTCTTCCCTATACTTTCACTTATTACGATACGAGCATTGTTCACGTGCTATAAAAATAAAATCATTGTTAATATTTCTCATTTTTTTTTGAAATTATTTTCAAACTATTCGCAACCTCCATAACGAGTAATTTTCCTTTCAAAATTGCGGTAATTTCAGTCAGTTGTTGTTGTAGCACTTCTATCATGAACATGACGTCTTCTACGTAGTAGACTTCAGAATTAACCTGGATTTACGAATGAAGCAGTGAAATGGTGGAAAAACGTAATTGATAACATTGATTAGAACTTTACTGACGTTATCATCGACGTTGGCGTCTTGATTTCCAAAACCCAGCCAAGATAAAACCTATAAATTGTAACGTTCATTATAATTTTCAGTGTTTAACATGACAAAGAAATTGAACGAAATGGTTACATTATAGAAAAGGTTCAAGACGAAATTCCACAACTGCGTGATAAGCGCTTCCTGTACGAAAACAAGTAACGTAAGTATAGGCATTAATTTGATAAATGTCTCATTTCAGTTATACTTATCAGTACATTTTCCGATCTTAAAGCGCTCCCATATGCACCCATATTCACAGCATACCTTATTCCATTGATTGTCAACTACCATCAAAAATTACAGAAGTAAAAAAATCTAAGAAATGTTCTAAAGCATAAAATTTATGTTTACTTTTGCGTATTGTTTCGATTTATCGTCCATTTGTGATTTGAGATTCTAGTCACAAAAAAGGAACATTAAATAGGTAACAATTTTTTTAAATATTATTTTCATTTGTGTTTTTATGCTGCGAATGCTACAGATTTTGAAAAATGATGTACCTAGATTCAAAATAAGAAATAAATTAATTTTTACTTGCAATGTATCTTTAGCCAATCCTTTCAGAGTTTCCTGTGGAGAATTCATCTACACAAACAAGTATAGGTAGTTTTTTGTTTTAATTTTGTGTATTACAAAATGAGCCAATACTTACTAGTTCAGTGATATAGTCGAACACTGTTTTTGTCGAAACAACTGGTAAGTCCTCAGATAAATCATCTTCCGAATTCTATTAAAAATTATACAAAAAGTAGGTAACAGTTGGATTGGTAGGTAATGCGAATCGTAGGTATTAGTTGAAGTAGGTAAATACTCTTTAAAACTATTTACTTACTACGGAAGACAATTCGTTAATATATGCCATTAACACCACCACCATTAAGTATTTCATGGTTGATTATTTTTTTGACAGATTTACACTGAAAACAAAATGGTAAACACGTTGAAAGAGGCCAGAAAGAGACTGAAAGAAAAAAACAAAATTTCTCGTTTATGTGTCTCTCTGTTGAATATATCATGTGTTTGTGTGGTAGTGAATTTGATAGTTTTTAACAGCTTTCATTGAAATGTTTCAGTCTTGTTTGGTTGGTGTTTCTTACACTTTTAGTAATCTTCAGAAATATAACAGAATAGATGTTATTTTATTACATCATTAGTGAAATAAACACCTTTCATAAGAAAGATGGATTTATGAAGTATAATTATACGAGTAATTCATAAATAAGCGCTAACCAAACCTCGGTGGTCTTTCTAATTCATCGTGTTATTTAAAATATCTTGAAATTTCGATATATGTAGCTTTCATAGATGTTTATGCTTTGAATATTTAGATATGATTATTGATCTTAAAATGAGGTTTTTATCAGAAACGAACTCGAGTTTATTCACAGATTGCAATTTGCACATCAATTATCAAAACAGAAGAAGTTTTTGAGTAATTAAATCGACATTTCGACTTTACCGCAAGAAAACATATTTATGCAAACATTTCAACGAAATTCATCCAAATCTTGACTGTTTTTAATAAAGATTTTCATAAGATGAACTCAACTAAACGTAAATTCTTGAAAGTTAGAGTACCTATGTAAGTTTATTTCGGTGGTAAAACGTATTCATATTTGACAACGATGAATTAAAACAGCTTGTGAAAGTTTGACAAAAGAGTCAAGTTCATGATGATTTATGCCATTTTCCAAGATTAAACTTCAACTTGTACAGCTTTTGTCACTTAATCACAAAGTAAGAAAGTTGTATTGCTGAAATTTTTATTTCATTCGTTATTTATATACATCTTTTGTTTAAATCGCGTCAAGCGAAATGTTTAACAAAGTTTTGAACTTGAGTAAGTCTTTGTGTGTAAGTTGAAATATGGTTGAATGAATAACAATAACGTTGTTTATCTAGGAGTAGGTAATTTGTTAAACTGTTTATAAAAATTTGCTAATTAATAGATTTGGAATTTTTTTCAGTCACTCGAAGACCCAATCATTGAATTCTGAGGGATTTTGAAGAGTGCGTTCGATTATTTTCACATCTTTTTCCGCTCCTTCCAACTGAAACATGAAGATAATTAGTGTACTTTGTTGCATTATGAGTTCATAATGTAAAATTACTTACATCTCTACATTTTACGGTCAATAGTTTTTTATTTATTTCCCATTTCTTTTCTCCTACTTCCTACAAGAAAAACATTTCTTGTCGAGTTATAATTTTTACACGATGTAATATTCGTTAAACGATAATACCTCTAAATATTTGGTTCTTTCTTGAATAAACTGATGAGCTGCTTTTAAACGTATTTGTAATATCGCTTTTTGAAAACTCACATCATCTCGAACTTCGCTCACATCATGAGATACCTCCTGTTCAAAGAAATAATTTAAAATAACACACGTGTTACTTTGTTTTAACGAATACAAGCGACGAGGAAAAAATCGAATATTACCATTTTCTGGGCTGCGGAAACCTCATTTTCTATCTGAAGAAATCATCGAATGAATGTAAACGTCCATTGCGAATATAATTCAAATTAATACATACTGATCTCATCGCAGTAGAGTGAATGCCAGGAAACAAGTAGTTAAAGGCATCTTGTATAGTGTTGGTTAAAAAAGCTTGCGCATTTGTTGAAAGAACCATCAAACCAATACCCAACAGAATGACTTTTTCAAACATGTTGAAAGTAAATTGAAATTTTCATCGTACTGAAACTCGAGTTCAAGGCATCGCGTATGTTTTTGCAATTGTTAACATTGACGATACAAACGACCTTGAGCGAAAAAAGAATTCTTGATTGGAGTCTTTTGTTGAAAAAAAACATATGTTCGAAAAATCGCGCGAGACAATAGAAATTGAGGCACGAACAGGGATTAATTTTTTATTTCAAAGTATTCATTTTAATTTCTCTAAAACTTAAAAGGACAAAAATAAAATGTAAACAAATGATTTAAGGCTGTTTTTTTTTTCATCGGGAAAAGTAGGTATCTTTGTACTAGGTGATAGGTATAACATGTCTCAAAGAAGACGCGTATACGTCGACATAATTATAAATTTTTTCTTTATTTCAGCCTGAAAATAAGACATTATCTTATTGTTATCATGTTATCTGATTACACTGAAATGTAAATTCGTTCGATGAAAACAAACCTGGTGCTTCAGTTGGTTCAGCAATGATGATCTTCCATCATATTGTTCCGATTTTCCTTCAATTTCCTGATAATTAAAATTATTTATTAGAGGCGAAGTTGAACATAATTCGTAGAATATTGAAATCATTCATACTTGAATGGTTTTCTCGATACGAAGTATTTCTTGATGAGCTTGATTTACGTCACTTTTCTCATCCGGAGAAAGTCCCGCTGGAAGGTTTAAAGGAACGTTTACTTCATTCGATACAGTTTTTGGTTTTTTCTGAAATATATTCAGTTCCATTTTAGTTTTGTAATAATCAAAGTTTCATTTATATTTATTTTTGAAATCTCACTACATCGATTTCTTCAACTTCAATGTTCGTGGGTTGCTCCTGCACCTGATGCAACGTATCGTTTACCTTATCAGTTTCATCATGCGATGCATGTTTGTTATCAGTTTCGACAAGCGATGCATCAGTTTTGTTTTCAGTTTCGACTTCTGAAGTATTTTGCTCGTTTGTACCTTCAACGTGTGCTTTTTTATCTTTGGTTTCAGTATTCAACGTTTCCGTATGTTGAATAGAAGCGTGCTGATTATCGATATTTTTCGACGACTCTGGAGTTACCTAGAAGTAGCATATTTTGGTGCAACTTGAGTGAAATATATCAAATGATAAAACTATCAAATTACATTGATGATTTCTTTGGAAGAATGATGTTTTTCTTTCTCTTGATGCGTTGCATCTTTTGAACTTTGAGTAGGCTCTTTTTTGCTCTTATCATCTGTTTCTTCCTGTAAAAATAACGTTTCGAGTTAACATGAATTGGGAGGTACATAATATGCAAGCAGAATTTCATGTTCAATATATGAGAATTTACCGCCACAAAAAAACTTTTGATCCAAGATGTAAACTGTGAAATAAGCACGAAGATGAATTCACCAGAATTTTCTATGATTTTCACAAGAGTATCTTACCCTATTGAATAATTCGATTATATAAGCTAGTAAACCTTTTCCTTCTTCCACCTATAACAAATTGTTCAATTTGTAAAAATGCGACAGAATTTGTTTCTTCATGTTTCTACTTACATTTCGCAATCTGGTATGACTTCCTTTTATACCTAAATCTACCAGCATATTAACGCCACCTAATGTAAACTAATAAATGGAGTTATGAAGTAATTACTTGAAGTTTGTTTATGATGAACTTTCAAAAATAAATTACCCAAATAACTTTACTCGTATCGTGTTCTAGTTTCGATACTAATTCCTTAAAACAATAAGTATGTTTATTAATATTATATAATTAGTAATGTTGAATTTATTGAGTTAGCGAAGAAGAACCTCAATAGGTACTGATACTTTTACCTACTCACCGTAACTTTTTCAGCTGCGTATTCTTTGGTATTATCAAACGGTGAATTCAACTTATATAAAGAAATTACATCAGCATTATTCGAATTAATACTCGTACGTCACATTTCAATATGCTTTGTTTACCATGTTTTTCAGTTCCGATAACACCGAAGAAGCTGATTTTACTTGTGTATTATCTTCTCCGTATGGAAAATACGAATTATTAATTGCATCGTGAACTTCATTATCATCTATCAATCAATATGACATTGTGAATTTAATACTAAAAACGATGAAATTACCATTACATCGACAACTTTACCCATCGGCAATTTCTCCTCCTCTGGTGTTGATTCGAAGAAAGACGGAAGAAATGAAAAAGCTCCTGTAGATGCGATTAGGAAGCCAAAAACAACGCATATTACGAGTTTCATTTTAACAAAATAAGCAAGAAATGTTCATTAATTATTTTCTCTAACGTGCCTACACCCTACAAGTACCTATTTAATGTACAGCATGGTACATAATATGGAATATGTGCCTAGACTACCTAACTACCCAAACCTATATGATAAATGACATAATTTTGGAGCATATGTTGACACAACAACACGGTTACTCGAGCGTTTTCCTTCGTAGGTTTTTTCATTGAACTTGAACTTTGTTTTTCGAAAATAAATGTAGAATATTTCTCCAAAAGTTGGAACAACATGACACATAAACAAAATAATAAACATAGATAATTCATGTTATTCTTCGTGAGTGTGATGCGACCAAATAAAAGTAAATCAGAAATAGGAAGTTTCGCTGGAAGTGAATTTTACTGATAAGAAAAGAAGCATCAATAATCGATACCTCATTTATCTCTATCATCGTAAAAAACATGTATTATTAAACAAAACGAATAAAACCAATTAAAAACGACATTTAATACCTTCAAGTGCATACACATGCAACTCATATAACACGTGCATATGACAAAACCAAATACGACGATTGGTAATGAAATTCAAAATGGCTGACATCTGGTGGTGTTGTGACGAAACACTTGAAAACGGGATACTTGAACTGTGTGTAGTTTTTAAGTTTTCACTCAAAAACGAAAGGACTTTAGAAAATTTTTAATCTCTTATAATTTAAAGAAAATTAAATTTCTTTTTTTTGATACACAAACAATTACATTTTGATGGTTGTAAAGCTCATTTTTTTCTCACCGATTTTCAACTTTTTTCAATGTTTTGCAACTTTGCATTCAAATTACTTCAGGATTAAGCCAGAAACTCTCAATTTTTTATAAATCTCGAGTTTTCAGAATTTTTTCCTATTTTCAAAAATGTATCAATGATACTAAAATGAACGCAGACTACATCGACAAAACATCAACCTGAAAAACTCTCGAATTCGCACATCAATCGTTCTCAATTCTTTCGCTTTTCTTCACCAGCTCAAAACAAACACAAAACACCAAATAATCAAAATTTCTTTATTTAGATCATTTAATTAAAATATACACGAAAAAAATGTGAACACATGTTACTGTAACTTAAGATCACATACACGATGAAAATATACAAAAATATTCGTAAACGTAAGAACGACGCATAACATTACATACGCAATACATCGAAAGAGAAAAAAAACTACAGATTGTAACTTTGTAAGGCTTACACAAATCCAGGGTAAAAAACTTGGTCTTTGCGTAATTTTTCATGAAAAAACAAAACAAACTATCATACAAAAAATTCGCAAAATGAAATATGAAAAACATACTATTTACATTACAACAAAACAACAAAACAGGGTTAACTTCACATACGATATTCACGCAAATCGGCGAAATTTTGAGAATACATTAACAACCAAATCGCGTAATTTGGTCGAAATAAAAACTAAAATAAGGAAAAATAAAAATAAGCGTGAAACTAGTTAATCAACCTGAGATACATAATACCCTGTGATTTAAAAAAATTTGTTCGTCGAGATTGTTTTCAATTTAAAACACGATGCTTAAATTTTTCCCCTTTTATGCTACAATCCTTTAATTCTAAAAAGGAACTTTTACACGCGAACTAAAAAATAAACGGTAAATAAATAACAAAGGAAAAAAAATCGCAAAAAAAACTAGAAAAAAATTTCAATAGAAAATGACTTATTGCGTACAAATTCTATTAAATCGACTGTTGCATAACTGCAACAAAGCTTGTTCGGCTTTCATTTTCACAATGGCCGCCGGTAGATTCATCTCTTTTTTCGACATCTTCTTACGACACGGTTTCTTTTTCTTGGCGACAGGCTGATCCTCGTCTTTGGTTTGTTTACCAGAAGCGGTCGCGTTCGAAGATTTTACGGTTTTGGTCGAAGTAGAGGCAGCTGCCGATTGTTCGCATTTCGCGGCAGCGCTACGTTTCTCCGATTTCTTCGCGTCGATAGAACTGCCGACGTTGGTCGAAGAAACGTGGTTTTTCGTCGATGGCAACAAGTCGTCTAGCGATTCCTTCTTAACCACCGTGTTCACGCTATCGTTCATTAAGTACGAATGAAAGACTTTTTCTGCGGAAATTCAAAAATTAATGAAGTTACAATGATTTTTGACAATTAATATCGTCTTACGTACCAGAAGCAACATCCTTACGAACGTTATTATCACAGCTTTCGTTTGATGATTTAACCATTTCGACTATTTTCGAATCTGTGATTTAAAAAACCATCGATAAATACTAATCAACTAAAAACCACTTCAATACCGCTTACCGTTAATTTTATCCATCAAATGTTTATGAGTCGACTGTCGAGGAGCATGAACCATGATCAAATGCGTATTTCGTAATCTCGTATATTGAAAGCTGTAAAAATTCACAATTAAAGCAACCGACCGATCACCGCTAATCAACCGAACTCCGCTTAACTTACGTTCTATTACACATAGGACACGGATACCCATCGATGGGATCCGCGTTCGAGGACTCCGTACTCGCCAATTCGCTTTGAGATTTAGTTTTCTCAGCCGGTTTAGTTTCAACGACAGGAGCTTGTTCAACAGCAGGCACAGGCACGGATACGGTTTCGATAGCAGGAGGTACATTGGAATCCATATCTAACATCTGAGCTAAGGCGGTTTTCCAATTCGAGAATTGATTCTTCTTCGCTAGACTAATCTGGTTTAATATTTTCAACGGCAGGTTATTTCGATGTCTACGCAAAAAAAGCAAAATTAGCGAAAATCTCGATAAATCGTCTCACTTCGTACTTACTGTGTTTCCTGAGGCGATTTCAAATAATTTATTAAGGCTTTATCTAATAATAATTCTTCTAGTTTATCGGCGATAGAATTCTTCAAATGGCTGCCCTTATCACTGTACAAAAAGTAAATTGGCACGTTAGGTTGATAATTTTTCAATCGCTTGCGAAATATTCGAATCGTACCTTTTATTCAATGCGAATGATTTCCAGTGTTCTTTCATATGCATCAATGTTTCCGCTTTGCTTTGAAGTACTTTCGAACAATGGTTACACCTGTGCTTCATCGATGTCTTCATACCGTTCGGGATAGATTTATTTGATTTGAATTTACTATCTTTGAAAATTTTACCTAAAAATATCCGACATTTTAATCAATTAAGACGAACATATGAAAGTCGTTTGAGAATCGTAGAAGTGGCAACACTGACACGATTTAATATATTTCAAAACAGAGATCGCTCGTCGCCAAAATAATAACGTAATTTATAATTAAATTAAAAAAAAAATTTTAACATACCCGTAACCTCGTTTCCGTGCACAGTCGACATGTGATTCTGATAAGCTCCAGCTTCCGTGAAAATCTGATCACAAATTTCGCATTCTTCGCCGTTTCCACTTACATTTAAACCATCCGCATTCAATTCAGTCTATAAATTTGATAAATTAGATGGTTTCGTCGAACAAAAAGGTCACACGGTAATGAAAAACGACCAACCTTTACTTCAGCTTTCCTTCGGTTTTTACCAGATTTACCAGAGATTTCGTCTAAATCGGTGATGGTCGTAGGTTCTTCGTCTTGCTTCATCGATTCTTCCTCCTAAAACAAACCGAACGCGTAAACATTCGAGTTATTCATCAAGTTGTAACACGAAACTAAAATAGTTATCACTTGGAATGAAAATCGGAAAAAAAATTCAAATAGATAACTCTTATCAACAAATTCAGATTTCTATCGAAACAAGTGGTTCTCAAAGTAGACGCTGAAAAGTAAAAATTGATACGGGGAAACGAGAAAACAAAGATGAAAAAAAATATCATAAATGAACTTCAAAATGAAAAAAATACAAATAAAAAGTTATCTAGACCTTTTGCCTTTCTTCAAAATTAAAGGCGCTTTGAATTTCTTTTTTTTCGGTTTCATGACGTCATTGAAGTTAAAAATGGCGAATAGTCGATGTGACTTTATTTTCAGAATTTTTTCAAACTGTCAGTTCAAATTTATGACATTTATGGAAATTTAATTTTTTTTCGATTTCCATTATTTTATTTATTTTTTTAAATGTTACTGCGCCTTAAATCTTAAAAAAAAGCAAAAAATCAAGACGACGAATTTCATCTCCATATAAACTTCATTAAATTCATTTTTTTTTCATTTAGGTTATTGTGATTTTTATGAAGTATTTCAATGTCTTAAATTTTAAAAATAGATAAATATTTTTTTAAATGGGTATTTCAGCTCCTTAAGTTGCAAAGATATGCAAAAATTTTTTTAAATATCTCTCTTTGTTAAAACATTTATATTATGGAATCGATTTATGACGTGAATTTTTTTTCAAATTTTTATCCTTGATAGGTAATTTTTCCAAGTATTTTGACACCTTGAATTTTAAAAACAGGCAGAGACTCATTACGACATTTTTTGGGGAACTGTTTTCTTTGCATGACGCCATACTCAAATGATTAATTTAAAAGTAAATTTCGATTTCCTAACAAGGTACCTCCAAAATACTGCAGTTTCCTTTCGTAAATAAATACAATAAGATCACGCATATCAAACAAGAGACACCCTATACCACACGCAACTACCCATGTAATATTACACAAACATACCTGTTTTTCGATAGCACTCATCTCCCGGCCAAAATGCTGAAACATCATCATCTCTTCGCGAAATGAATCCACCGAATCGGACGAACAAGACGACACTTCAGGTCTAGACAGCAACTACAAAAGAATAAAATGGTAGTTTAATACACCACGCTCTCGTATCTGATATACGCTGAAAATACCTAGTCACCTACCTCGTTCACCGTATCCAAAATAGAGCCTAGGGATTTATTATCCAATAACTCCCACGCGTTATCATACCACGAACTCGCATTATGACCCGCATCTTCTGCCACATCAACGTCCGAATACAAATTACCATTTAGCTCGTCGAATTTGCGCGAGGACGACACGTTTTTAGCCACATTCGCGACTTCCGAGCTATTTTCCGTCGCTCGCGTTTCGTCAAAAAAAGGATTCGAATCCATTCCAGCGGCCGAATTCCTCCTCGAACGTTCCTTCGGGGTGTTCAGCGGTGAGTTGTATTTAGAGGCGAAATCCGAATCGTCGGTGGTTGAGTGTTCGCTGCTTCTACGACTCGTTGCGGAGTTCATTTTCCTGGCGAGAGTTGTCTTTAAATCCGCCATTTTGTCGATATCGTGTTCGTCTTCCGACAAGTTATCGTATTTTTTGGTTTTATCTTCCGTTGTGGCGTCTGAATTGGTTCAAATACAAATATTACTCGGTTTATAAATGACTTGGTTGAAATTTCAGATCGTCTTACTTACCAGAAGCAACATCCTTATGAATATTATCACAGCTTTCGTCTGATGGTTTAGCCATTCCGATTGGTTCCGAATCTGTGAAATGATAAGAAGAAATTAATCAACACTAATTGCTAAAAATCACACTAAAAAAAACATAAAGCGTGAGCTTGCGTACAAGTCAGATGACGTCATTTGATGTGACATGCCACGTCACCATAACGATAATGTGTCATCTACGAGTTATGATGACATGAAAATATCAAGATTATCATTCAACAGCGTGAACACGTCGCCATGACAACGGCTTGTCGTCATATATATCACTCATGATCATGACATGTCACCATAACAATGACGTTTCATCTATGACATGTTATCATGACATAAAAATATTGTGATCATCACTCATGAGCGTGACACGTCACCTGTGACAACGGTTACCATGACAACCGCGTCACGCTTTTTTGCAACGCTTTTTCGTGACGATTTTCGATTTAGTGTGCCATAGCAAAGACATGAAAATGTCAAAAATCCTCATCAATTACCTGTAACTTTACCCGTCGAATCTTTGGAAGCCAATTTTCCAGGAACATGTGCCGCAATTAAATGCTCATTTCGTATTTTGCACGTTTCAAAACTAAAAAAGAAATCGATATTTCAATTGATTTTTCTAATCATTACATCAACTATTGCTATATAATCGAGAAACAAAATGGCGGAGATCAAGAAGAGTTTTTTTTAAATGGCGGTCTTCAGCCTCTAAACTGAGCTTTTCTGTGATATCTCGAAGACTTGCAGAAATACAGAAAAAAGTTCATATTCGAAAATTCACTCCTTTCAATTCTCTACAACTTTCATCTCAAGAATTTTCACCTCCGATCAACCTCTGGTCCACAAAATTCGTTTCCATGAGAATCCTCGAGACAAAAAATCAATTTTTCTTCAATTCCGCCATTTTTTTAGAATTTTCCTCGCACTAAAATAATCTCGTACTTACGTTTCGCCGCATTCAGGACAATACCATTGAATAGAAGAACTCGACTGCGTACTTGACCCCTCGGTACTCAAAGATTTACCATCTTCAGCTGATGTAGGTTCATCATCGACTGCTGCCTCGGAGGCTGCATTATCGGTAACCGTTTTGCTGGTTTTATTCACAGCGAAGCCCAGATCGTTGTTACTTTCAGTCTTCAATTTCTTCGCTTCGCCCTTGGCCCCCGCATTCCTTCTTTTCCTATTCCTCGACGTAGATCTCTCGATGTCGTCGTCGATATCCATGAATTCCATATCGGATCTGTCATCATCGTAACAGTTCCATTCGGCATAACTCTCGAATAACTTCGTCCTCGACCTGAGCGTCCTCCCTGGTGGAACAACCGGAGGTCCTGTTCGTCGTCTGGTACGTCTCAAGGTCATTTCGCTCGATCCCGCTAAATTCGAATCGTCTGATTGGCGACTCGTCGACGGTTTCTTTGCTTTACTCGATTCCGGTTCGGTTTCCTCTTCGGCTTGTTCAACTTCAGTGTTGTCGTTTCGTACAGCATCAGCTGGTGTCTCCGTCGAGTCATCTTTTACGGTTTGTTCGGTAGGTTCCGATTTTTTGGCTTTTTTTGCGGGTCTCTTCTTCTTGGAGGATTTACTTCTGGTAACTTTGGAATTCCGAGGTTTTTTCGTTTCAGTCTTGGTTTCTGGTTCGGGTTTCGGATCGTGGACATCAGGTTGAGGAATGGGTTCGGGTGCGTCGTTGGATTTCAACGCAACCTCATCCGAGACTTCTTCGGTGTCCTTTACAGGGATCTTGTCTTGTTGGTCGCTCGAGCTTATCGTATCCAATTCGGAATAGCACACGTTTCTTATGACGCTTTCAATCGTATCCATGATAGTTTCTGGAGATGAATGCGTACGTTTGATTTTCTTGTGAGCGCGACTGGCGTCGGATTTCTTCATAGGCGAGCTATCCGATTCGTATACCACCAATGTATCTTTATTGGCTTCGGTTTTGGTAGCTTGCGAAGCTCCGGCCATTTTTACGTATTTGATTTGGACGCCTTCGAGGATCTCGAACGAAGCTCCGGAGGTGTTGGGTTCCGGCTGAGGAGCTGATTCGGTCCCGGCTTCGGTGGTCCGGTTGGCGAAACGAAGCAAGGGCTTTTTCTCGTTGTTGTTGTTACTACGATGTTTGCAATTGTCGCAGTGGAATTTATACGACGAGACAGTGTCGAACACTCCGTAACAACCTGAAAAAAAAAGGGTTAAACTCGTCTCTAAGGCAAAAGATACCAATTCGAGATTGCTTACCTCTGCAAATAAGCTTCACGAATTTCATCGGTGTATCATGCTCACTAGGCGGATTAGGCTTATCGTCATCCTTGCTGAAGTCAATCTTAGGCTCGTCGACGCTGGCAAATCCGCTAAAAACCTTCGGTGATCTTTGCAAATTGGCGTTTGATCTAATCGGCGAGCTCATATCACCGTATCTGCTTTCGTTCGAAGACCTCCTTTCGGGTTTACGATTACAACACCCTTCGCATAACTTCTTCAACGTTGGGTCACTCGTCGGAATGAAAAGACCGCATTCGATGCATCTGGTATACTGATCCGCCTCCGAGGACCCGCTCCTCCTCCTGGCATCAGTTTTGAACGCCATTTTGGCCTTGTTCTCGAACACCTGACGACACAGGCGACACGTCGAACTACCACTGTTCTCTTCGTCCTTCCACAACTTGCCGCAATTATCACAGGCGACTTCGGCCGATGACCGATCGAGCTGCATTGACGATCGGCGCTTGACGCAGGTACATTTTGCGGAGGACTTGCACGAATCGCATTTCGCTTTTTTCGTTCCATCGGAGGCGTTTTCTTTGTTATCGCCGCATATCACCGGATTCGTCACGATGACCGGTTCATTCTCGATGTTCCTCTTCTTCTGCTTTGAACTTCCGGCTAGCATGCATTTACCACATACTTTATCGTCGGTGTCGCTGATGAAGCTCGATTTGCACAACAGGCATATGGTCTCATGGAGTCTCGAGCATTTACCACAGAATAACGACCCGTCCAGAGGCGCGATACCTATCGAGTCGCATTTACGGCACCGGAACGGAGGCGGAGGAGGAGGCACCGTGATCCTGGTATCTTTCATCTTCGGTATCGATTTCTTCGGCGGTGACTTGTCGTTCTTGATTAAGACGCATTTATCGCACATCTCGTCATTGCGTAATTTACCAGGCACGTTGATGCGGCAGATTTTACAAACGAACGATTCGACCTTGGGGACTGGAACCGGAAGCGGTTTCAATTTCTTGGACGGAGTTTCCACGCAATTCTCGCACATCGTTGAATTACCCGTTTCAATTTTGATTCCGCACTTCTTGCATTTCCCGGCTTCATCGCGTTTACGTTTCTTGGCGCCGGAGACGTTCATAGGCAACGTCGATATGACGGCGTCCGTTTGTCGCATTGTTTCCTTCATGGCGGCCAAGATGACCGACGTGTCGGGTAATTGCGGACTATCTTCGTCAGCTGGTTCAATCGTCGATAGGTCGATTTCACCTTCTTCCGCTTCACCGATTGGTTTATCGATGTCGTCTGTTTGACAACTGATCGTCTCGGTTTTAGCCTTGGGAATCTCGGCAGATTCTAGTTTGATTTCAGTCTTAATTTGGAGCGCTTCGGTTGAAACGCTTTCGTCCTTGGTTTCCTTCACCGGAACCGGTTCCGGTGATTTTTTAGTTGGAATGTCTTCTGTCATCGGAAGAGGTTCGGTTGAGGAGTTCTTCGATGCAACTAGCGAACTCTCTTTGATTGGAATGGTTTTCGTTTCGGGTTTCTTCGCAGCAACCGGAGAGGTTTCTTTGACCTGAACCGGTTTCGTTTCTGATTTCTTCGATGCAACCAGAGCACTTTCTTTGACCTGAACTGGTTTCAATTCTGATTTCTTCGAAGCGACAGGAGCACTTTCTTTTATCTGAACTGGTTTTAATTCTAATTTTTTCGAAGCGACAGGAGCACTTTCTTTGACCTGAGCAGGTTTCGGGTCTGATTTTTTTGAAGCAACCGGAGCACTTTCTTTGATCTGAACTGGTTTGGTTTCTAACTTCTTCAAAGAAACCGGAGCGCTTCCTTTGACCTGAACCGGTTTGGTTTCTGAATTCTTAGAAGCGACCTGAGCGCTTCCTTTGACCTGAACCAGTTTGGTTTCTGAATTCTTAGAAGCGACCTGAGCGCTTTCTTTAACCTGAACCGGTTTAGTTTCTGATTTCTTAAAAGCGACCTGAGCGCTTTCTTTGACCTGAATTGGTTTCATTTCTGATTTCTTCAATGCAACCGGGGCACTTTCTTTTACAGGAACTGGTTTCGTTTCGGCCAACCTCTTCGATGTAACCGGAGTACATCTCTTCTTCTTCTTCTTATCCGATCGAATAATGGTGACGGGTTGATCGCTTAATGACCCTTTGGATTCGGTTCTCTGTCTACTTTCATTTTGGATTTTAATTATCAAAGGTTTATTTTTTGGTTCAGTCGATAAACTCGGTTGAGCGATTGGAACCGCATCCGAGGTCGATTTCGCCTCGGTCTCCGTCTTGATATCAGCAACATCAGAGGATTCAGTTGACTTGGAAATTACATCAGAGAAATCCTGAATAGGCTCCGGTTCAGGTAAGGTTTCGCTCTTCGGTTGAACCACCTCTGTGATGGTTTTCTCTTCCAACACCTTAGATTCGGTTTTACATTGAATCTGCTCAGGTTCGGGAATAGGTTCGGATTCGACTTGAGTTTGAATTTGGGTTTCTTGCGAGGTCTCCGGACTGGTTTCGGGTTCGATGGCAGTGTTTTCATCACTTGCAGCTTTAGATGGAACCTCAGAGTTGGTTTCCGGTTCGGATACGTGTTCTTCTTTGATTTCATCTTGAGCGTGGACGACTTCGGTCGAGGTGACGAGTTCAGGTTCTGGTTTTGGTTTAACGATGGCGTTTTCTTGTACAGACACAACCGGTGCCTTGGCAGATTCCGGTTCTTCGATGGTTTTAGGTTTTGCGTCGGCTTGCGCTTTATTAGCGTTTTTGGCAGCTTGTTGCGAGGTCTTGGGGGAAGAGTTATTGAACGGGGTGTTGTTCTTGGTACCGAGCAGCGTCTTGCTGGTATTTTGCTTGGTTTCTTGTTGGCTACTTCTGGACGCTCTCGCGTCGAGGTTTTCTCTACGTTTCCTCGTCAATACGCTACTCTGCTGTAATAAGCAAAATCACGGTGAAAATCCGCATCAGGGGTTCGACTAGACGTGATATATTTGCACTTACGTTATTGCCAACACGTTTGGGTTTGGCGTCGAGATCATCAAATGTGATCACCCTCCTGGTGATTCGTTTCGGCGGTAAATTAGCAATCATCCTTTGGATAGTTTCGGCTACGAGAATATTTGCCATTAGTAAGATGCAAAGGGACGGAAGCCCGTTTCAATACTTACTATCTCCGGCTTTCTGCCTATTCCTCGGCGGTCCGATTATTTTTACCGGCGTCGTAGGGATATTTCGTTTAAGACCACGATGACGAGCGATATTCTTCCTTCTGCGGCTTCCATATGGTCTCCATTTCCTGATAAATAAATATACATAAAATCACGTCACACCTCCTATCTCCCTACAACATCTACTTACTTATTCCTCTTGGTATGAGCAGCAAACATCATCGAAGTCCAAGTGGTATCGCCTCCGCATTCCAAAATATGCTTATGAAATTCGCTAATCGGCGTAATAACCTTATTACACTTAGTACACGTCGAAGATGGCGGTATCGAGGGATTCGCTTGCAATCCCAAGACGCCCTTTCCTTGTAAAACTCTCTTCATAGCCTACAAATACCCTCGATTAAATTCCCACTCTACCATGACCACTACTACGGCTCTTACTCCTTAGTCCTTACCCAATTCGGTCCGGGAGCTTGTTCGGTGACGAATTCGTAATAAAAACCATACACGTTGGGATGCCTACTCCAACGATGATCTTCCATATCCCAGAAATTATTAAATCGCGCGAAGCACGTACCACAAATATAATTCCTCGGTTTGATCCACTCACCGGAGAAAACGACTTCGCTGGCAGCATCTGTCAAGTGAAATAAACCCCGTAAATATACTCCTCCGTGGACTCCACCGATATCCTCGTCATACTCACCATTCTCACCTTTCCCCTCGTCATCCACCTTCTCGCCATCTTGTTTCTCAGCCAACGCCAATCGACTCGCTATCGTCGAATTACGATCCGAAGACGTCGTACGTAACGTACAATTCAATTCGTTCGTGTCCAATAAATTGGCCTTTTTAAGTATCGTCAATTGCGTAGCTAAATGCAAGCGCGAGACATTCTGTATGAATCTGCTGTCGATATCGTTCGTGCCGTACATTTCTTGGAAATTCAACGGAGGCGTCGGCTCTTTGACGACGTCCAATTGCAAATCGGCGTATTGCGTGTTATCCGCGTCTTGCGTAGGATTTTCTTCCTTTTTCATTTCCAATCTACCTTCCATGAAGTGTTCCAGATTATGCCTGTAACGCGAAACGTGATGTTATAACTTTACAGTGTTGCCAAATATCTTACAAAAAATGTGAATCATTTCATATCGATAATTTCCCCCCCCCATGAGCGCCTCTTTTCGCTGCAGATATCGAGACAAATCGGCTCCAAAAATTTAATTTTTCGTTGAACGATTTTACCCAACTGCCTCCCCCTCTCCCCCTCCCCTGGCTCCTTCCTCTTATCGATTTGAGCAATATCAAAATATATTACATCTCCCTGAGATTTCAAAGGCGCCTCATTTTTTAGTAATTTTTACCGCACTCGAACGATAATAAAACTACCGAACATCAGTGCTGCCAAATGCCATATCCCGAATGATAAAACGCTTGAATTATTACGTGCCATATTTCCGTTACTTTCACATCATGGAAACGAAACTAGGTGTGAATTTATAGCGAGCTGCGCGGTGTTCGCGTCTTTTCATGCGTTATTACCGCATACTCCCTCCTTCTTTCGAAAAAAATCACACTTTCTTCTCTACGCCGTAAATGACAAAATATACACTTTGCTCGTCAAAATCGCCATCGTTGTTATTATCGATTACGTCACGAAAAATAATTCCATCTTTGGCGTACTCGTAATTACTCGTCTCGAACGAATGAAAAAATAAAACGCGGTGCTCGGATTAATTTCGAAAAAAAAAAAGCGCAAATTCCGATGGACGAAGAATTTTCAATTTTTTTTCTACAATTACGCTTCGAATTACGTAAAAAAAAGGGGAAAAACTTCTTTATAAATTGAATTACGTTAGATCATTTTTGCTCGAAAAATATAAAAAATAAATAAAAAGTTTTGGTAAAGCTAATGGTAACACTGACATCATTAATATTTTTCAATAACAATTTTTAAAAAATAAATAAGACAATTATGAACAAAAATAATACTTCTAAGATTACGAAAAATCAGTGTTACCACCACTTCGTATCTTTATTCCAATATTTTTACTTTTGACGCGAATTTAATCAAAATTTTTCGAAAGTAATGGTGGTGAGGGGGGGGGGGATTAAATGCTGAATTATCACATACACGCTTTCAATCAAAGCAAAATCAAGATGAATATTTTACCTCAATTAATTGCCACGATTTTTTTTTCTTTTGCGAAAATGTAGTAAAAAGCTCCAATGTACTTCCGTGTTTGGTATTTTTTGGGCATAACACACGAAATTTTCATTATTTTGGGAAAATAAAAATGACTAAAATTGTTTTTCATGAAATTTCCAGCAAAAACTACGAAAAATTTTTATTCCAAGAGTCATATGAAGCCTGTGAATAGACGATTTAAAAAAACTTGAAAATCTTCAATAAAGAACTTCAATTCGAATTTTCATTTCGCGTAATTCACAAATTGAAAAATAGTTCAAATAAAAAAAGGAGCATTTTTCAAGACGACTTCAAAAATATCATGACCTTTGCCTTCATATTTCATATAAACATAAAAAGCTGTCATTAATGACGAAAAACACATGTCTGAAGCACTTTCAATTCATTGAAATATTTGAGAGAAAAAAGCGTAAAATTTTGACCCGAATTTCTCATCCTTGATAAAAATTTTCAATTTCAAATTTTATCCTAATTATTAAAAATCATAAACCGGAGATTTTCGTATTATTCCCCCCTCCTCCCTCCCTCGAGTAACCTTTCGCCAATATTCCAAAAATCCGAACATATTATTCGTACATCAGACAAACTACGAAAGCCCCCTCCCCACCGGGAACTTCCCCCGGTAAAAATTTACGTTCACAAGCGACTTTTCCTGGTACACTTCTACGTAAATCGATTTTTCGAAAATTTTCCATTTTTCGCCGGCCGCATTTTGACATTTCCATTCGGACGCGTTTCCAAAACACTTGCCGGTAATTTAACGCCGCATTGGCAGCACTGCGCGACTCGCGGTAGTTTCGCTGTGCGAAAAACACCACCCTCCGTTCACCTGCTCACCTACGGGTTGGTGCACAAGGAGTAGAATTTTTCCACGTATTCGTTTACTTCTGGGTAAATTTTTACTTGGTAATTTCATCGTTTACGTGTAATTGAAAATCACCGTACGAGAAAAATATTTACGAGATAAAATTCTTAAATTTCCCGCTCCCGAATCTTCACCCCGTCCGCGTCACCGTCACCGTGAAGTATTCCCGTTAGGCGGTTTATTCGCTTACTTGACATTGTTGCTGACATTCTTGTAAAACTCGGTTTCGTAATCGGCCGTCGTAATGATAGTGCTTCTGTATTTCTGTTCGTTAGTATCGATGGAAGCGCTAAAAGCCGAGACTACTTTCTTGATGTTATTTCGACTCGTATCACGATGGGCGGCTTTCCGATGACGTCCCAGTTCCACCGTGTTGATGAAAACTTTCGGGCATTGGTTGCATTTGTAATTCTTTCCGTTTTTATTCGATATCGAACCTTTGGCCTGTGGAAATTACATGGAATGTTAACGTTTTCGTCGATGGAATACTCGTTTATACACGAGACTCACACAGAGACGGTAATCGGTGGAAGAAAAATTTTTTTAAATGGCGGAAATGAATGATACATTTCATGATGAAGTGTCTAAATCTCCATCGATAACCCTGCAGCTTTTTATTAATGGGAATTTTTAGCCTCTCCCTACGATGAGCTTTTTCCTGAAATATCGCAAAATTCGAGAGATACGAAAAAAAAGCCTAAATGCAAAAATTTCCTCCTCCCAATTCCCCATAATTTTGGTTTCAACATTTTTTACCTCAGGTCATCCACTGGTTCCCAAATTCGCTTCTATAAGAACTATTTTTGAGGAAAAAACAGTCAAGGCAAATTTTCTTTAAACAACTCAAAATTATGAGGAAATATGAAAAAAGCGTTATAACAAAAAATGTTCCATGTTTGGTTCCCTACAACTTTCTTCGAACAATTTTCATCACAGGTCAACCATTGGTTCCCAAATTCGCTTCTATAAGGAGTATTTTTGAGGAAAACACGGAGAAAGCGAAATTTCTTCAAATTACTCAAAATTGTGAGGAAATATGAAAAAAGTGTAATAACAAAAAATGTTTCTTTTTTGATTTCCTACAACTTTTGTCTCAATAATTTTCACCTCAGATCCACCCCGACCCTCTAAATTTGTCCCCATAAGAATTATGTAGCTTCAAGGTAAACAACAAAAATGAGACTTTTTCAAATAACTCTAAACGGCGAGAAGATATGAAAAAATTGTAAATAACAAAAAATTTCCACTTCTGATTCCCAACAATTTCCACCTCGGGTCAATCATTGATCTCCCAAATGAGGAGGGGAGAATTGCTTAAAATGTTCCTTTAATAGATCAAAACTTCATTAAATTACTCTGAACGGCAACCGTTTCTATTTTTCGTAACCTACAAAGTTATCTTTTAGGGGTGAGGGGGATAGGGGAGCTGTTTATTATGGTAGGGAATCTAAAAGGGGAGATTTTTTGTGAGCTACATTTTCCTCTCATCTCCTCATATTTTTGAGTTATTCAAGAAATCTCATTTTACTATTTTTACTTCAGAAACGACCTTTTTTGGGGCAAATTTGTGAGCCAAGAGTTGACTTAGGGTAAAAATTGTTGAGACAAAAGTTGTAGGGAATTAAAAAAAGAACATGTTTTGTTATGTATATTTTTTTGTATCTCCCGCCAGTTTCGAATCATTTGAAGAAATCTCATTTCCACCGCTTTTGCCTCAATAATACTCCTCGTAGAAGCGAATTTCATGAACGAATGGTTGATCGGAGGTAAAAAAGGTTGAAACAAAAGTTATAGAGAATTGAGATGAGCACATTTTTGTTACTACGTTTTTTTTCGTATCTCTTCGCGTTCGCGAGATATCACGGAAGCCCTCATGAAGAAGGGAGGGGTACTAAAAAACCCTCTGCAAAAATTCAACTCCATCGAGGGAGCATCTCGATACATCGAGATCTATTTCCACACGCTACTTCGTAACAATCGCAACACGACTCAATTTTCCTTTAATTTCCGCCATTTTTCTGAATTTCGCTTCCACCTTGCGATAACAAGCCTCGTGAAAAAAAAACCCATATGCGACGCAACGCTGGTGTAGGCGTAAATTACGACAATGAAATCGTAATACATCACGCATATGTATACCCCGCATACACGTTCCGAGTTCCCAATACAAAGAGAGCGAACTCGTGGTATCATCTGCTTAACCTCAAGTGTAATTTTTAATTCACAAATTCCACCGCCACCGGTACACAAAACGTCATTCCAGTGTTACCGGTACGAGCGAGCGAAAAGATACCATGGAAATGTTCGACGATAAAAAAAAAAGAGCTTAAGGACTTAAAAGGAGATCAATGAGATAAACGTGACGATTCCTCTATCGCGTTCGTGTTACCAGTTGCTAAGATACCTAATTCCCTATCGCGTTTATTTCTATAATTAATTCAATTATCCCGTTCTACGAAGTGTCCTCGACGACGAAAATTATTTTCGGGATAAACTCGCGAGCAAAAAAATCGACGGGACACACGGTGAACCTGTCGTCACGAAACTTCGATATATCGTAAATTATACTCGCGGAAATAAGGCCTAAATTATGAAACCGTATCGAGATTAAAAAACGCGCCAGAAAAACTTCCAACATGTTCAACGTCGCCGCGAAATATTCCTCTGATCGTATCGCGCCTTTTTTCCGCTTTTTATACGCCGCCGCCATTTCGAGACTTGAAACATGGAAAAAAAGAGCCGGCAATCCGAGAAAGCAAAATTAACAGATAAGAAACGCTTCTTATACAAGTAGGTCGGATATACTCGACTTATCATCGTCGCGTAAACAAACGAAAAATTGTGGCGATATTAAACAAAGCACGACCATTTTTTTCGTACTCGTTTTTAATTCGAACTACGCAAGAAAAAGGGAGTTCCAGCCTCGTTCGTACTTCTTCATTATGCATGTTCCTCGTTCAACACAAGACGAAAGGGTGATAGGGCGAAGTACGAATCACCGTAAATGATATTCGTACACGATACGCTAACGACATCTGGCGGAATTAAATCGCGCCCGGTGATCGGACTCGACGAGGGTACGATTCGATGATCTTTACCCCGGGATACGCGATAAATAGCTTATTCGAACGTAACGCGCGACTTTGACGCGACCTCTACGAGATTTTTCATGAGTCAGCCCTCCCCCTCCCTTCTTTTCCGCGTCACCAGAACTGCGCCATGTATTGGGGATAATTGTTGAAACAGAAGTCGTTTCTTGACGCTTGGAGCGTAGTCACTTCCCAAAATATGAAATTCGTTCCCTTGACTTTTTTTTTCACATTAGAGGCAAATTTTCAAAAAATGACAGAAGTGCAAAAAAAAATCTTCTTCTCAGTATTGTACCTAGTGCTCCATTACTGAGCCTGGAGCCTGTCACAAGGCTTAAATGAGATTTTTCACGATATCTCGAAAATTTAGAGAGAAACGAAAAAAGCTCGTATCCAAAAATTTGCTCTTTTCAATTCCTTTCAACTTTTGTTTCAATAATTTTCACCTCAAGTCATCCCCCCTCCCCGGATCCAAAAAATTTACACTGATAAGAAGAAATTTCTAGGCAAAAAAAATACAAAAAAAAATAAATAAAGTTTCTTCAATTAACTCAAAAATTTTGAAGAAATATAAAAAAATGTACGCCACGAAAAATGTTCCTTTTTTGATTCCCTACAACTTTTGTTTCGAAAATTCTCACTTCAAGTTAACGCCTGATCCACAAAATATAAGAGATATTTTTCAGGCGGAAACACTTCAGTAGCACTATAAGGTCATAGTGGGGATGACCTTGGATCAAAATTCAATCAAATCATCTTTTTCAAAGGAGCCACATGAGGAGTAATAAGGGCAAAAAACGATATAAACTTGTACTAATCGATAGACCATCAAGGGATCACTATCAGGAAGCATTTCGAAAGGTAGAAAATTACGATTCTATCATTACACTTGACCTTGAAAAATTTCGTGTCGTCGTTACATCCCTTTCAATTGACCTTGGAGGTGATACCTCGTTACATAACGTTCCATCTCCTTCCCCGAATCAATTTCGTTTCGCAAAAATGAACAATCGAAAATCTAACGAGATATCAATACTACCCTGATAATTATTCAAAAAATACCCTCTACATCAACAATAACTTGAAGACAAGCGCGAATTTGAGATAATCGATAATTTAAAATTATAATTTTACAGAAAAAAAACCAAGTACAACAATCAACTCTACGATCGTATTAAAAATGCAGCACCATCGATTCCTCTTCTTGGGCAATATCGCTCGTTTGAAAAAAAAACAACCCATTAACTCCCACCATTTTGAGAAAAATTGGATATTTTTTCGATTCGAATGATCACCGTATTTGGATTACGTCTTAATCGAGTCGCGTTCTTGATGGAAAAAAGGTCACTAAATTATTCAAAAATTGCCAACGCGCGATGCTTACGGAATTCGGCGTTTTGAAAAACGAAACAAAAACGAGAGACTTTCATTAAAATACAAGCTTTCCAGGGTTTCCTCTTTTTGCCTCAGTTTACAGTGTAATTTTAGCATTGAAAATATGCTACTTCTCGTTTATGGATATTTATCGGTCAGTTCATCATTAATGCTGGAATGAGAAGGAGGGGGAGAGGGATGCGCAAAGTATTAACCTTCGGTCTCATAAAATAAAAAAATGATGAAAATTTTCCGCAAAAATAAAATCTTATAATTTTTTTCCTCGCAAAATAACTTTTAGATCTTTGAGCAGAAGAAAATCTTTTTCACGTTGTTACAAAATTTTAGGGTGAAAGAAATATCCAAAATTAATTTTGGAAAAATGCATTTGTATCAACGAGTCAGTGGCATAGCCAAGGTGAAGGGAGAAGAGGAAGGACGGGGAAAAGAGAGGATGGTCACCGAAATTTGAAAAATGTAATTTTTACTCATATGCATTGGAGAATTTTCATCCAAAGTTTCAGTTGGTAACACTGTCTAATTATGCTATAGCGAAAGCAAAATTCAGAGAAATGACGGAAATTCAAAAAAATTGGTAAACATAGCGATCCTTATGAAAAAGGTGCTTGGCGAGGAAAAGGAAAGAGAGATATCCTTACTGCTGTACTGAAATGCTCAATCGATAGTTCCAGAGTATTTTTTATTGGGATTTTTAAACCCCTAAAATAAGGGTTCCTGTGATATCTCGGAAATTTTAAGAGATACGAAAAAAAGCTCACATACAAAAATTTGCTCCTCTCAATTCTCTAAAACTTTTGTTTAAACATTTTTCACCTCAGATCAACCATTGGTCCACAAAATCTGCTTCTACTACGAGGAGTATTATTGAGGCCAAGATAGTGAAAATGAGATTTCTTCGAGTAACTCGAAATCGTGAGGAGATACGAAAAAAATGTACATAACAAAAAATGCTCCACTTTTGATTTTCTACAACTTTTGTCTAAACAATTTTCACCTCAGATCAACCATTGGTGCATAAAGTTTGCTTCCACGAGTATTCTCGAGGCAAAAACAGTGAAAACGAACCACCGCATTCGCAAAAATGCACATTAGGCCGTTCCATCCGATCGACTCTGTCAATTGCAGTACTTCGTACAAATGGATAAAAAACACCACTCACCTTCTCATCGATCACCAACTCCTTCTCGGGAACATCCACGTTGCCGTCGTGGGACTCTGCGTTATGCGCGACCAAATCCTCCTTGGTGCGAAACCTGATCTTACAGATGGCACATCCGAAATACCGTTTACTGTGCATTTCGCAAATATGCTTAAGTAAATCGCTGAGATCGCTGAATGTTTTATTTTTACAATACGCGCACGGCTGTTGTTTACGTTTGGGATGATGATGTTGTAAAACGTGTTTCTTACGTTTGGTCGTATCGGTGAACGAGAGTTCGCAAAACAAACACATCATCGACGTTTCCAGTTTGCTATTCTTGGATAATTCGTCCAGCTCTAAGATATCGTCGTTCTTGGACGACGTGCTGTTTGTCTCGTCGGCGACGTTTTCGTCTTGGAATTCATCGGCCACCTCTTTAGGCTTCTCGGTCGGGTTCGTTTTTACGCATTTTTTCGAATGTTTGATTTGCACGCGTTTCTTCGAGAACACCATTTTACACGTGTTACAGACATACAAACGACTACTTTTGGCGCCGGTTTCCAACGTCATCGGAGGATGATCGGTTAAATGCGACACTAGCTCGGTTTTCTCGTCGAACACGCATTCGCATTTGCTGCACCAATACGTGGCGGTGGTTTTCTTGGAATTGGCCAATAGCGCTGGAGTAGCTGCGGATACGCTGAACATGGTGGTGTGCTTGGGCGACACGAGTAACGGATTTATGTGATTCTTGTAGTAGTGCTTCTTGAGGCTGAACATCTTGTGGTAGACGCCGGAGCATATATCACACGAGAGCATTTTCCGGCCGCCTTGGAGGACGGCGACGGTCACCGCTTGATTTGGCGAGAACACGAAGTACTTGTCGGTAGTATTGGCTTGATTGGATGTGCTAGCAACGCTATCTACGTTGGTTGGTGTATTATCGACACGTGCAGGTGTCTGTATAGGTTCGATTGTCACTTCCTTGTCCGCAATCGTTTGCGACTCCTTGGCCGGAGCTTCGTTACGAATAGGAACTATAACCGGGATATCGTCTTTCTTGGTAGGTACATTCAGAGGAGTGGCCGCTTGAACAAGAGCATGGGCCAACTTGGTGTATTCGGACTTGGCACTAAGACGATTACGTTTTTTCCTTTTGGTCACTTTATTAGGAGGCAGTCTGATTTTGGAGAATTGCAACATCGGCGCGTTCATCATCACGGCCGGTAACTCTCCTTCTTCTTTACGAGTAATTATCACATCTGGCGCGTAAAATCCATCCGACGGATCACTTTGAAGGGCACTTGTTTTGGGTAAAATTGACACAAAATTCGAAGAGCTTTTCTTCGATCGAATCGGCACCTCCGTGATGCTGCTCTGGACAGCCGCGTAATTTGGTAACATCGGCACGTATTGGGCGCTCGACTTGAGCGGAATTAAACTCGGAGGCGGCGGGTGTAACTTGGTTAGTAGAAGATTACTTTTCAAATCCGACGACCGTTCTTCGATCGGTATCGGCTTCAGAAACGGTAAACTAGTCTTATCACTGGTAACGGACTTGACTTCTTCGATGACGAGGGAGTCATCGCGCGTCGAACTCTTCTCCAGCTCGATATCGGTGCCTAGTTTCTTCAACCTGTACACCACGTTGTCTTCATTCAGGGGTTTGCGAAAATTAGCGATACTCTCGATAGGAACCATGGGCGGCGGGCTACGCCGAAAATTCGACTTCTTCGTTCCGACGCCGGTTTGCTTCGGTATGACCGTCAGAGCCGGCGGCATGCGGAAATCCTTCCTCGTCGAAGGATTAAAGTCAGACTTGAATTTCAACGACGGCATCGCACCGCTGCCGAATGTCGACTGCGTCGTCGCGTTCGACGAATTATACCTAAATCCTTTGCTATTCTTCAAACTAATCGTGTTCGTATTGGCGGGCAAAATCTCCAAATTATTGCTACTGCAACGCGCCTGAAACTGGCCGGACTTGAGGAACTGCTGGAACATCTTGAAATTCACGCCCTCCGGGGATAACTGCAGCTTCTGCAATTGCCTAAGATGCTCCTCTTCGGTGGCCGATTTCTGCAACTTATTCACTATGTAATTCAGTCTGGAACTAGTTTTGTCGCTTTTCTCCGAAGGCGGAGACGCCGGCAACGGCGGTGATTGCTGCGACAACGGGAGCAAATGCGACAACGACGGCACCACTTCGATCGACACCGGCGACAATCGCTGAAAATTCGCGTTCCGCTTCACCTTCTTGCTTCTAGGATTACCGACGTTCGGCCGAGTGACCGAAATGGCATCGTATATGGCACCGTTATTATTACTACGCATTTCGACGGACGACGACCGCGAACTATCCGAATACCTCGCGTCGCTCCTGGATCTCGAACGATTCTCCCTAAGTAACGGATTCGTTTTACAGCCTGCGAAAACAAAACACACGTAAACACCGACAATTCATCGCCGCGCAAATGCCAAATGCCGAGCGCTGTCCAGCCAAACACGCATCCCCTCCACGACCCTTCTTACCTTGATTAACGCCACCATCGGCGACTGAGATCTGCGCGTTTAGAAATGGACTATGAACTAGTTGTTGCAAACTCTGCAACGGATTTGTATTTCGCGCGTTCAATTTCTTCGCATTCGTAGCCGCGTCCTTTTTGTCGGAATTGCCCTTCGACGACGTGACGTCCGGCGCGTCGTCTTCTTCGCTCGTGTCGATACGCAACCGAGGCTCGTCGTCGTCTTCGTCGCTGCTCGAAGCGAATTGTATTTCTTCGATGTCCTTCATGTAGTCAACCTCCGAACAAGATTGTCCGTCTTGTTCGTTCATGACGGTATTGTCCATTTTACCAACGATTTTCACTTCCCTGGAATGCATCCAAAAGTAAATTACTACAATGAGAATGAACACGTGGTTACAAAATCGAATTTAGTAAATTGCACTCGCCCGAAACAAAAGCAACGGCACTCGATAGTGTTCAAAAGTGTTACGAAAAAATCCCAAAACTCGTATTTTACTTGTACAAAATTATAATCCTCGTAATTACGCGTATTTTACCTAAATTTGCGTGAATTATTTTAAAACACGTTTTATTCGTCACATATAAAGTATTTTTTTATCACCTCATGAAAAAGATTCGAAAACAAATTATTCAGTTTTGTGCTCGGCATCATTGATTTTTCTCGCTGCCCAAATTGAAGCATTGATTACTCGTAATTACGAAAATATGCGAGCATTTATTTTGTACGAATTTCCTTCTTAACATTTTCTGCGTTCATCATTGTGTTTAGTACTGTTAAAATTTTAGAAAATTTTAAAAACATTTTCAGAGTAGAAATTTTAACAAAAAAAAAAATACTCCGAAATCAACCACGTTTTTCGTTCCTAGCTCAGCGAAAACTGATTTTTTGAAAAAAATTGCTTTGTTCGAAATCAAAGCCCAATAAATTCTCTACAAATATTTTAGACATCAATAAAAGGAGAAAAATTAATATTTAGTTGTAGATGAAGATTATCCACTATAATAATAAATAATTTCTTAGGATTTTTCTCTCATTTTGGCCCCCCTCCCCTCCCTCAGGCGAGTTTAATAAGTTTCAATCAAGGGTCATCCCCGTCCCTCTTTTCAAATGTATTTCAGACATTAATACGTGAAAAAAATGAATATTTCGTTATAGATGAAGATTACCCACTTCAGTAATAAATATTTTTTTAGGATTTTCCGGTCGTTTTTGTCACATTTGTTCTGATTAAACATCATCTCCTGCACACAACGCGTTTTATAGCTTTAAATCGAGCTCCCCCTCCCCCTTGTGCGTGTATTTTATACAACGGTACGAGAATCGAGAATGAAACTAAATATTTGGTTATAGAGGAAGAGCACACACCAGAAAAAGTTTACTTTTAATTTTTCGCTCATTTCAGTCTCTTCCCCCGCTCTCCCAACGCATTTTATAACTATTAAGGTTCCATCCCCCGATGCATGTATTTTAGATAATAATGCGAGAAGAAAAGTTGATATTTAATCATGCCGAGTGACCGATTGTTCGCGCCCCCCCTCTTCCCGGGAAAAAAAACTTTTTTTGATTTCATAGCGAAAACGATAGTAGTGACGTGAACAATGTTAACTTGGACGTCATTTTGTTCAATAAAAATGAGATTTGTTCTTATCAATGCACTTTCTTCAAGTTGAAAAAAGACGATAAAAACTGCATAATTATGCAATTTTTCAACTCAAGAATGGATCGATGAGATAGAATTTGATTTTTTTCATTCAAGAAAATGAAACATTATTCAAGCCAGTATTGACATTTTCACAATAAAACCAAAAAAAAAGTAATTTAATTTTCCAGGGAGTCTCACGAATAATCGGTCACTCGTTAGAAAATCATCTACTTGAATACGTAGCTTTTCGCTCACCCCCTCCCCCTTCCTTACAACCCATTTCACAAATTTTTATCGAAATTCCGCCATCTTTGAGCGAGTATTTTCGAGAATAAAAATTAATGCACAAAATACCGAAAAAAATTGACAATAGGGTAAAAGTTCTTTTCTTCATTTTAAATAAACAGATAATAATTGATAAAAAATACGACGTGTACATTGTACACTACACGCAGTGTACACCCACCAGCACCAACCCAAAAAAAAGGTAATGCAAAAAAACCATAGCTAAACTTTCCGCATATCCGAAATACAATTCACTGAAAAACAATTCACACTCGAAAAATACGATTTTTTCCGCAACAATTCGCATATTTCCCGACATTTCACTACGTGAAATTCCTTCACCTTGCTCTCCCACATTAAATCGTAACCAAGGTGGAAAAAAGTATGTAAGCTTGTATCACATCCACATACTATATACTATTCCATGGAGTCGAATCCACCACCGAAACCGAAGCACCACTGCATCACCATCTCAAATACCGCACGAAAAAAAAAGAAGGAAAACGATAAAAAAACGAACTCCCTTCACCCAACTTCACCGCGTTGTGGCTTGCGAATAGCGATAACAACAGAAGAGGAGGCAAAAACGCCCAAAAAAACTCACCTGATAAAACTATCTCCAACTGCGACGATACATGTTGTATCGTAATCGTAAAATCACCAATTCACCACTTCTTAGATGCACCTAAACACAGAGAACGGCACAATTAAACATCTCGAGAGGAATAAAAGTAGCGAATATACAAATAATAACGCGTAAAAATTCGACGCATGTAATTCGTTCACGATGTAACGAAAACGAAAACGACTAACGACTCCATCGGAGTAAAAAAAAAGTATCGCGAAATAAAAGAAATCGTGCATTTTTCATTTTTCCTTAATCAATACACAACGTACGAGGATTTTTTCCGTTTCATAAATCGAACCACATCGCACACACCGTCAACTCTTCAGTATACGTTCATTATCGTACTAATATAGTCCGGGCGATAACGAGCTATTATCCGTACACATTTCTCTTCACCCTGCTTGGCGGCAACGACTATCACTTCCAACATGGCCGCACACACGCACGTATTCGGTCGCTAAAAACGCGCCAATTTGAAATATTTTCGTTTTGAAATTTTCACGTCGACGAATCACTCAGCAGGCGAAGAAAATTTACAAGCAAATCGTAACATCGGCGGAAATTTCGCATCCGCTCGTCTGGCTGCACTGATCGCCTTAAATCCACGACCGTTTCAACAATAGGGCATCTCTCCTGCGCGTCCGCTTCTCGTTGCAATTGAACGCGGAGCGCGCGGTGCGAGAGAGAAGCGGAAAAAAAGAGCACTACGTTGTACTCGGCGCGTAATAATGAAATATATAAACAAAAAAAGCGATCCCTGTTTCACCACGAAGGAGACAATACACCTATGTCTCGTTACCTTGTGTATTTCTCGCGTAGTTTTTTCTACCTCGCGTTGCTCTTTCTCTCTCTATCGCATGTATTCCCGAGAAACGCTACGAGCCTATGATAATTATACACGTTAAAAATATCTTCCCGACATTTACGGCGTTACGATGCAATCATTTAAACACGACATGAGCCGACGATGCTGACACGTTTCACTCCGCCATTGTAGATTTGTAGCTAACCGCATATCGATAAATTACTTTCATCATGGCGATCATATCTTTTGCGAAAATGATGTCGATGGGTAATTGAGGACGAAAATAGGAATTTTTCGTATTTGGTAACACGTATGTACAATATATGCCACTTTGGTCGCCGTCGTGTTTACACTCTCTGTGACGCTTAGTCACATTTCAACGTAGGTATACGCTGTGTGGTGTATACGGCCTAATCCAAGATGGCGATTGTTATCGCTTCAATGTGGTGGAATAAATCGCGAATATTTATGTAGGAGCGGTTTTTGCGAAGCTTGGAGTGACGTAAGAGGGAAACTTTTGAAATGAAAGTTGTTGGGAATTGAACGAGGAATATTTTTTGTTTCAATTATTTTTTCGTATCGGTTTAAATTTCGACGTATTATTCTATATTGTTATCACCGCGAATAATTCTTAAGTTGGGGCGTGTTTGGAAGATTTAGAGCAACTTGGGAGAAATATTTTTGAAATAAAAGTGGTTGGGAATTGAATGAGGAATATTTTTTGTTTGAATTATTTTTTCATATCGTTGAAAATTATGCCTTAATATCGCTTCGCGTTGGAATGATGAACGAAATTCTTCAGTTGGGGCGTTTTTGAAGGAATTGGGGCAACATGAGAGGAATATTTTTGGGACAAAAGTTTTCGGGAATTGAAAAAGGAACATTTTTTGTTTCAATCATTTTTTCGTATCGGTTCAAATTCCACCATAATTTCGCTATATTTTTATCACCGCAAACGAAACTCTTCGGTTGAGGCGTTTTAGAAACTTAAATCTAGCGACACCCGAAATCAGAGGTTTGGTTTTTTCAGTTATTTGTGTTGGTTCAAATTCCGTCATAATTTTGCTATATTTTCATCATCGCGAATAAAATTTTTGTGTTGGGGTCTTTCAGACTTGAATCTAGCGACACCCGAAATCCGAGGTTGGGTTTTTAAAAATATTTTTCCGCATTGATTCAAAATTTTCAACATCGCGAACAAAATTCTTCGGCTGGGGCGTTCTAGACTTGAGTCTGTCGACACCCGAAATCTGAGGTTGGGTTTTTTTTCAATTATTTTTTTGTGTCGGTTGAAATTCCGCCATAATTTGGCTATATTTTTATCACCGTGAACAAAATTCTTCGGTTGAGGTGTTCTTGACTATATGTTCTGGTGATACCCGAAACCCGAGGACTGTTTTTTTACAAGTTCTATTCGGGATATTTTGGATATTTTCGAAAGTACATACTTCAAATGTATCAAGAATGTATTGAAAAGATAAACAGTTTTTTTAATAATAAAAAATTAAAGTGAAAAGAGTTTGATAGAATAAAAAGCAAAATAGATTTTGATGTTGAATTGTTAAAATTTTTTTTTTCAATTAAGGAAATCACGCATTTTTATTTTAGACTGATTAAAAAAAAAACTTTTCCAATATAAATAATACATCATTTGAGGTACTTCCGATCATATCTAAGGAAATCCAATTGGAAAAGACGTAAAAAAAAACAGATTTCGAATTCCGGGGTGTCGCCAGATTCAAACGCGTTATTGTAAAACTTGGGGCAACTTGAAAGAAACATTTTCGCAACAAAAGTTGTAGCAAATTAAATAAAGAACATTTTTTTTCGAAATTTTTTTGCATCGCCTGAAATTACGCTACAACAAAATTCTTCAATTGGGGTGTTTTTGTGAAGCTTCGGGCGATTTGGGAGAAAAGTTTTTGGAAATTGTGTAAGAAGCACTTTCTTCGTATTTCCTAGAATTTCGTCGCTATTTCGCAGCATCGTCAGTAGTACAAATAAAATTCTCTTTTTGGGGGGTTTTCGTGAAGCTTGGGGCGACTTGAGTGGAAATCACACGAAAACTTTTTTTGTACTCGTAATTTTTCTGTCTTTTTAAATTTTGTTATAATTTCAACATTATTTCTATATAAAAAAAACAAATTATGACAAAATTTAAAAATACATAAAAAAACTAAGAAGATAAAAAAATTCTTCACATAATTTACAACATCTTTTGTGTCAATAACTTTTCCCCCAAGTCGCCCCAATCCTCACAAATACACTCCACCTGGAGTAATTTGTTCGCAATACCGACTAAATATATCAAAATTACGAGATTCGAAAAAAACACTCTTTACAAAAAATATTCCTCGTTCAATTCCCGATAATTCTCGTTTCAAAAATTTCCCCCTCAAGTAATCCCAAATTCCACAAAACGCCCTGAACATAAATTTGGTTCGTTTCACCATCAAACGGCAAAAAATTGGCCTCGCTCTCAATTCCAAAAACTCCGAAAAAACACATCCGACGTTTTCCTAACAAAATCATCGCTACACGTTCGTCGTGAGTAATAATGGAAAAATATGTCTAGACTCGCTGCGCATCTCGTCGTCTTTTGTCTTTAAGAATTTAATTATCTCGACGCGTTACAGCGCGTCGAACCCTCGCGCAAGTTTTTTCCATAACTCCAATACGACTAATTTAAACGTACGTTTTACCACAGTGCTCGACCGTCGACCACGAGAAAAAAAGACCAGCAATCGAATAATCGTAAAAAATAATGCGTCGCCACATCCAAATACGAGAAGTTGAAAACAAAACTCACGCAAGTCGTACAGCGGCGAATATTCGCGTAATAATTCATCGACGAACGAGAAAAGAATCGCATTACTTTAGAAATTTCCCTTATTCCTTTTCCACCACAATCTGCACCTTTTGCAATTTTCCTCTATGCGAAGGTGGTCTTCGCAGTGCTGCCTATCTTCGTAACGAATTTCGAAAAAAAAGGGAAAAAGTCGATGTAAGCGACGCTTTAGAAATGGATTTTCTTTTGTTTCCAGTTCCACGTATTGTATCTTGTACTAGTTGCTGCGTAAATCGTTATCGATATTTGCCCATTTGTTTGTTTACTAAATCGTATAAGGAGTTCTTAGAATTCAAAGGTTATATTCTTCAACTTCGAACTTCATATATCTCGTAATGTAAACACGCGATTAATAATTTGCTGAGAAAAGTGTCTAATTTGAGAAACACCAGGCGTCATGATGTATTTACAATGATTAATACTCGTAATTTCAACGTTGTAAAAAACAAACAGTTTTACCAACTGAAAGAACTGAAGAGAAAAAAGTCGCTTCTACATAAATACAATTTTTCTAATTTCCGTGTATTATCAGGGAGAAGGGGAGGTGGCCTGAACCTCTGATATTACTAATGACCTCAGCAATACTGGAAACCATCAGCAATAGTAAACGAATCAAATCAGAAAACATTTCAGCTGAATTTCGCTGCATTCATAAACATGTAAAAAATAAACGCATTTCGGTAATAAAAAATAAAAACGACAATAAATTAATTCCCATTAAAAAGGACATCGTACATTACGAATTCAAGGTCACGCTTATTTCGTTTCTGAATCCAAAACATAGAAAAAATATACATAAACCAACGTAATCGTGATACGAGAAATACACGTGAATCAAAAAAAAAAGCTTCGCAGATCACTGCGAAGCTTTTCAAGCCAGGTTTTTCATGAACGTAGTACTACAATTCCACCACAAAGAGCGTCGCTAATATTTTTCAATTGTTCTACATGAGGTAAGATTGAAAACCGCTAAAAATGACTCAAAAATCATCTTTATCAAGGTTAAATAAGGAGAGGGAGAAGGATAAAAGGTCGAAACTCTCAAAAGGCACTACTCATGCAGCAACTGCAGGGATGACACAAAATTAAAACTGTTAAAAATGACCCTAATCATGTTTTTTAAGGCTAAAAAGGGGTGGGGATGAGGTAAAAAGTTGAAACCCTCAAAAGGCACTATTCCGCCACCTACTACATGTGCATGCCGAAACACGACATCCTACGTCAATTTGAGAAGGGGGAGGAGCTGCAGCTTTGATAAAAACATTTTTCAAGGTCAAATATGGAGGAGCCTTTCCTCCTAAATGGCTTAAGACGATGATTTTTGGAGATGTTGTAGATATTTTGATGCTCTATCGATCGGTTTATGTTTCAACTGTTTTTGTTTTTTTCGCCACTCCCCCACCCCTTTGAAAAATATGACTTATCCAAATTTTGATCCAAGGTCATTCCCACTTTGGTTACCAAGTGGACTTGCCAACAGAACCCGGTTACTCGAATTTGATTTTTTTTTGTTGAAACCGACCCGAATGAAACGCTAAAAACGAGTTATATACTCTCACAAGTTGTAAATCTACAATTTTTTGTACCCCTCCCTACCCCTTTCCAGTGTGTTTTGAGAAAAAAATCAAAATGAATCATCTTTTGAAATTTCCTTTCGGGGCATTGCGTGCCCCCGCGTACCCCACAAAAAAAAACCTCTGTAAATGGACTCCTGAGGTCCCAAAACAGAAACCTTGAGTTTGCCCCCCCCCACACCAACCGACTCATACAACGTAATAGCCTTGGTTATTATTAAAAAAACCTGCTAAATATCACATCCCTTCGCCTTCCACTTGTAAAAAAAAAACTTCACTCGTCGAAAATTAAACATCGCTTCCTCATCTAAAAAAGCTCAAATTTAATTACGACATTTACTCGATACTCCATCCAAGCGCCAAACTTTCCACCGCGAATTGAATTTTACGTCATCGTTGTAATCAAAAAAAAAAGTCCTTTAAAAAAACACCTGAAAAGCACGCAAAAATAATTACTCGCGAAAAAAATAATTACCGAACTTGGGAAAAAATCGCTCCGAGGTGAAATTTCTAAAAAAAAATTCCAGACCTAATTCTTCCCTTTGTAACGAGCTCTTCGCTCTTAGGGAAAACCTTATGCAGCAATTTTCACTTGTAATATCCACAGAGAGTACAAACGTACGCCGACAATCTAAAATGCACAAAGTGAGCACTACGACCGAACGAAATGAAGAAGTTGGAGAGTAAACGGGTCAGGGATGTGAACCGTTCATCTATTCTTTCAACGAGAGCTACACAGTTCGATAGACACGCTTTTCTCATTTTCACTTTCTTCTTATACACGTCGTACGACGTCCGCCATATAGAGTAAATTTCAGCGTAAAAGAAAAATTCCTTCAAGTTTTTAGAGTTGCGAAGAATAAAATGAAATTTAATCTAATGCTTATTTGTTATTTCACTCTTCAATTTATGAAGTTCTCATTACATACGAAATAATTCCGCGAATTCGAGTAATATCAAGAATTTACTCCAAAGATGAAAAAAACTCTTCGGGAACGAACATACGCCATGATTTTTTACTCAAGTGTTGATACATACGACAATCTTGGAACAATGTAGCTAAATTATTCGCGTTTAAAACGAAGTTGGCAGAACTGCGGGACTCGATCACAATATAAATTACGTAATATAAAATCGTATTGCAGTTTCCATTTCGATAAATATTTATAGCGAAGTCATCTTTGAAAAAGACTCGTTTAAAAATCATTTAAATTTTTATTATAATTTTCGTTCATCGAAGAATATTAACCAAGGTAAATATCAAATAAATCGACGACATTTATAATCAAAATTCACTAGAAAATATACGACTCAGTTTCGCAAAACCTTAAAAAAATATGCAAAAAAATTTACGAAGAAAATTTCAAAAACAAGAAGTTTAGTAGGTATTTCCCCGAAAAATAATTCCAATAACTTCCAAATAAGAATTCCGCAATTAACGCGAAATCTCTTCTCCGAAGTTAATCGTCCAGCACGAACAAAGGACGAGAGAACAGAGAAGGGAACATGTTTCAAGTCGAGCCCAAACATGGCAATATTTCGAATTTATGGGATTGAATATGAGAGGGTCGTCGTTTGGAATTTGCCATTTAACATTCGACTTTATATACGAGATGAACGAAATGGCGCAGATCTTCATTACCTGTGACCCCTGCGACCCGCTTCAATCGTCGTGAAGATATACAATTACATTAATATGCCATAAATTATTGGATTTTTTCAAAAGAATTTTCAAATTTTTGTAATTCGATGTTTGAATTTGATCCATACAAAATATTACGAATTCATCAGTAAATTAAATTCGGTTTTAATTATATGTCCAAATATTTTTTATGTTGAAATTCAATAGAAAAATCTATTACATTGGGGGACTAATAAATATCTTTCGGAAGGGAGACAAATTTTAGTATTTCAAAAACTTCTCAACTTGACCCCCCCCCCTTCTTCATCAACTAAGTCAAATTTTAGATTTGAAGAACATCTGTGATGAAAAAAAAATCAATCACTAACAAAAACATGTAAATAAAATAAAAATATGACGTCACATATTTCGACAGTGCTGCCAATTCATAAAAAATCGCTAAACATTTATCGAAACTGTACAATTTTACAACTGTGATTTTTTTCAAAAATATTTCGTGTTTTCAGTTTTTTTTTCATTCATATTTTCCGACAAAATTCACTTCTTTCTCATTACTCTTTTAGCAAATTTTCAAAAAAATTTTCAACTAAATCCCCCTTTCCCTCTTTCCTTTGTCAACGAGGTCAAATTTCAGATTAAAAGAAAATCTGCGATGAAAAAAAAATCAAACATTTACAAAAACATTAAAATAAAATTATAAAAAATAATTGCATAAAATGCAAATATGACGTCACATATTTCGACAGTGCTACCAACTCATAAAAAATTTCTAACCATTTATCAAAAATGTACAATTTTTAACTTATAATTTTTTCAAAAATGAAAATTTCCTGTTTTCGGTTTTTTTTTATTCTCGCACCGCTTTTTGACAAAATTCACTTTTTTTTCACTACTTTCATAATATATTTTTAAAATTACTACTTTTTCACTACTTTCATTACTTTCCCTACCTGTTTGATACCCTGGGAATAGTTGATCTGAGGTGAAAAATGTTGAAATGAAAGTTATAGAGAATTGAGAGTAGCAAATTTTCGTACTTGAGCTTTCTTTCGTATCTATTCAATTTTTCGAGATATCACAGAAAATCTCATTTCAGGGCATTAAAAAACACCGATTAGAAATAAATTTCAGAGCTAAACGACATAACATTTTAGAACATTTGTAAAAAACCCTTTAAAAGACATTTTTCCTGAAAATTGGCAACATTGCAATATTAGCTAATTTTTCACGCATTTTCGTCATTTCTTCGAATATGGCTTTCGGTATTTAACACGCTTTGAATTTCAACCCTTCATTAGTGATAATTTCATAAGCATAAGATATCCACGAAACGACTTAAATTCAAATATTTCGCAACCGGGTTCACAATGAAATACGTTGAAAATACGCCTAGGCACATAGACGACACTGACATTCAAACTCGACCTATTTCACCGAAACGTCGACATTTCTACCATCGTCGTTGAACTACAGAGACACGCGGAAACCAAACCGAAGCTCGAAAAATCTCCAAGAAGCGTTTGAAATTCCTCACCAAACAAAATCTCACTTTCATCAAGCTCCCATTGAACATCGGCGAAAAATTTCCCTCGTATAACTTCAATCCGCGCCGCGTACTCCACCCCGTCCACGCCACCATCGCCTCGTATTGTGTTCGAGGCGAAGAAGCAAAAAAAAAAGGTCGAAAAAATACGAAGCCTTGGCGCGGCGCGTTAATAAGCGAGAATAGAAACGCACCGAGAATACACCGCCTGGCACACTTCTCCTTGCTAGTTCGACACCGCCATTAGGCACACACCGCAGCACCGGCGGGCCTGCATCATGGGGCAGGACACATTGTCGACGCGTCGAAAAAAGCACGCTATACCACGTCGACGGCTAAAAAGCTCGGTTGCGTCGCAAATGGTCACGACAGACGACACCGAAACAACCGCACAAGTTATAAAACCGGATAAATAAATTTTTCCGAAATACAAAACAAGGTCACCCGCGGCCGCAACCGAAACACCGCGACGTATAGACGGATTTCCACTACGTGTACGCGTCCACCGACGTCGTCGCGTTCGAAAAACTCGCACAAAAACACGGTAGTAAACACACACGTATCGTGTATATGTAATGGTAACCGACGAGAGAGCCGTAGTAAGTGTATCCTAACTTGATACCTAATGCCGACTGTTCGACGTATACGTTATATGCATTATAAGGATCAAACAGTGTAGCCACCGTTTTCTAATTTTAAACTTGCAACGTTGCGCGTCACCACCGCCGCCTCCGCCCGCCATCTACGCTTACGCACTCGTTCGCTTTCGCGTTATAGACGAACGCGCCCTGCACCGAACGCGCGTCCGACTCGTTGTGCGAACTGCGAAGACTACGCTCGGTTTTTTTCTCCTTTCCACCCTTTCCTACGTTAAAAAATCGCTTTTTCTACGCCATTTTGTTAACGTAAAATATCGCGTTGGATTCGTATATCGTCGTGAAACCATAAGCTTTTCCTTCGAAACCACATTCATCGTCGTGTGAAATTCACCCGCCATATGAATCGAAACAGATAACGTCACCGGCGTTCAAACGCGAACACGTAAACGTGAAAATTCAAACCTATTAATATCGAATCGAGCACCGACTCTAAATGTCGCAGCTCGTCGTTCGCCATTTTACCCGTAAACTACATATTATACAAATGCAGGTGCCTGCTAGACAAAGAAGCTCGAAAACCTGCGGTGAATAATCACAATGAATATGTTTTTTTTTTTCGAGAAACCAAGCGAACACGAATCGTGATTTTGCACGAATAAAAGAAAAATATCGATGTTTTTGCCAAACTCAATCGCGTATTACCATTCGAATCGATTTTCCGGCGTCCAAATCACGCAACAAACGTAGCAATAACGATTACGCAACTGAAAATTCCACCTTTGTAGGCGAGGCGAATTAGCACTAAAAACAGCGTTTTGGGGGTAAAATTTCTGGAAAGCGTTTTATTGCTTTTAAGTGTTGGTTGGGGTCCCCTTTATATAAAAAATATAATTCAACCCCTCCAACCCCTATGCGTTGTCCCTGGGGGGCCCGAACGTGCCCACAATTTCAGTTTTTCGACTATCACTCGAAAACTACAGCATGTATGAAAAAATACTTCAAACAAGAAATGATCTACATAAAATTCCCTACAAAATGATACCAAATGTGACTCCTTTTCGTTGAACTTGACCCCCTTTAAAGAGGTTCAAAAAAATGTAAATTTTTAAAAAGCGCTAATTTTGTAAAATAAATGAACTCTTCTTCCATGTATGCGTGAGTTTGTGTGACGCACTGCAATTATAGTTCGTATCACGCATTCGTAAATTTATAATTGACTTTCCATCCCCTCCCCCCTTTTCCTCACCCTTCTTGTAGTCTAAGCCGCGGTCTGTTAGGAGAATAAATTTCGTCATAATTTCACAATAATATTCGCATCGCGAACAAAATTCGTCAGTGGGGTGTATTTGTGAGACTTGGGGCTACTTGAGAGAAAAATTTTGGGGACAAAGATATTGAAAATCGCACCAATAACATTTTTCATATGAATAATTTTTTCTTATTTTCTCAAATTTTGCTACAATTTTGTTATATTGTCGACATAACGAATGAATATTCAAATAAAATTTTTGCAATAAGTGCGGAAATATGAGAAGATACAAAAAAATTGTTGTAAAAAATATTTGTCGTTTAATTCCCAATAACTTTCATTTCAAGGGGTTTTCTATCAAGTCATTCCAAGTTCTACGAAAAAGTCCCAAAATGCGTGTGCACGTTAGGTTTGATTTCTTATGGTACCATCGAAGGCATGAAATTAGAAAAAATCGCCATCTTGGATACAGAACCATTTTTTAGGGGGGGGGGAGAACAAAAGACAAATACATGCTATAAAAAATAATACAATAATTCGAGCCTAAAACTCGAAATGACCATGCAAGCTCAATAATGTAAAAACGACGAAACGATTGAACGACATGATTCGAATCAAGAACGTACATCCAAACAAAAAATCTTCCTTATTCAATTTCTAACAATTTTTACTTCGAAAATTTTCCCCTCAAAAATGGTCAAAAAAAATGCCAATACTTTCGACAGTTTTTTTGCACGATAAAACTAGGCAAAAATTCATCGCCGAATTTGCGCATATTAAAACCTCATAAACGCGACAACGCTCGAAATATCGAATAAAAACGAAACTTTTAAATAAAAACGAAAACAAACACGACGCGATATCGCGCAAAATCTCGAACACCACGAAACTGGCCGACCATGTGATCAAAAAAGTACAAAGTAATATAAATTTAATGATTCATAAAGCCTACCTCGTTTATAATGGCATTTCCTCGTTGATTTTTCGTATCATAATTTCTCCGGCTGAAATTATACGAGGAATCGAATAACCGAGAAAAGTACCTTCACAAAAGTCGATAAATTTCGATTCGCGGACTTGATTCATTATTCCTAAAAAATTCCAATCGGTCTTTTTGGTTACGCGAATTTAAATTTTTTAAATTTTCCTGCAGTAATTTTATCATTATAAATATTTATTACTCGGATTTTTCCCGATATCCCTGTAAATCGTAAATTAAAGTATTTCAACATGTAAAAAATTACTCAAATCTTTCGCATAATCCCTTCGCAATTCTGCTTCAACCCCTTAAACGATTTTCTATTCGTTTGGCAACGTTAAATTTCGCACTTTTCGAGCCGGAAAGGTTCACGTTCTGCGACACGACGCCCGCGAAATCCGCCATAGCAAATGGCGTCCTGACAAATACGCCTGCACGGGAAATCCACCCGAGTAAATTTCACGAAAACGAGACACGAAACGCGGCGACGATAACGAGTAGGTGTAACTCGAATACAAATTTCCACCGGAAAATTAAATTTCACCAAAGGGGATTCGCAAATTTCTCGTAAATTGCGCGAATCTTTCGAAAATTTCGGATTTTTTCGTCAAATTACCATTTTGCGATCGCTCAAAACTACACGACAAATCGATAGGGTGTTTGAAAAATTCCATTTAAGTACGCGCCACATCGAACACACGTCTGTTTCATTTGATCAGTTTCACGCATCACTGATCAAGTTTAACTGCCTCGAACTGGATCGAAACAAGTACGCGACGTTTGTCAGACAAATTCGTTCGCTTCAAATACCAAACGACTGGAGCATTCGGAATAAAGTTTTAGAAAAGATCCTCGTCACGAAGCGACGACCATGAAAATATCGCTGATAAATTTTTTACACTGTGATCCTCATTCTGTGGTTAGCGTAATGTAAGCAGCATGTGACGTCATTTGTACTATCATAAATACCAATAAAGTTTAAACTATGTGATTTTAATTTCATCTTGAAAAAATGTCACCTTGTTTATAAGTGTGAATTTACTCTTTTCTTTTTTATCTCGTAAAATAAATAAGAGAGGCTTAAGGTGTGGATTGGCAATTGCCCGAGATCCTCAGTCGAGGGTGCTCATGTTTTGAGGCTTCAATTCGAAAACTGAGGGGAGTAAATTCATCTGAAATGAGGTCAACATCGATGGAAATTGCACAAGTGACAATTTCCAAAAAAAAAAATGCATAATATGCTACATAACGCGATCTCGCAGAAGGGTAGATTCCATAACACGTGTCAAGTACCCCTTACACAGTCCTCCGCCACCTCATCCCCTCAGTACTAACAAATTACCCTAACGAAGTTACGAAACACCCTGTACCCAGCTTCTATATCCACAACCACCGTCCAATATACCAATTTAACTCGTATACCGTCTTGTTTCCTCGCAAATGGGATCGCTTTTGAAGAAGAAAACCCTTCCAGGGATATTTCGCCGAGATAAAGAAAAGACGTTTCCGGCTAGTCTATCAACCCACGCACGTTCCAATCGTCTTTTCATCAATTTCACCCAAATCACGGCAACGTCTCGCAAAAATTCGCCAAAAATAAAGGTAAACCGTAAGACCGAGCAAAAAACCACGTGAAGAGGAAAAAATACAGAAATTTTTTTCCCGTTCAAGTTGAACGTGGAAGCGGAAAATACTGACGTAAGACGACCATACGAAAACAATTTCACGTAAACAGAACAGAAGATGGGAAATGAAGGCGAATTTCGAATATTGTTCTAACCGAATCTGTACTAATTTGAGAGCAAATTTATTCTTTGGCTTTGATACGATTTTTTTGATATTTTTTAATGCGAAAATTACCATTTTTTTGGTACGTTGAATATCAAGTTTTTTCTTCCTTTTTATGTTTGAAATACGTTAAAATTTTTTCAAGGGGAAAATTTTTCATTTTTTGATTTAGCCGCAAAAATGGCGTCAAAAGGTGTTTTTTACCACGTTTTGGAACCTTCTCTGATATTTAGTTTATTTAAATAATATTTTTTTAATAAAAATTTACATATTATTTAATTTTTATTTTTATGTTAATTTGTTTTTTTTTAATAAAAATAAATTTATTGACCTAATATTTATTTAATTTATTTGAATAAATACTTTAATAAA
>QBDW01003135.1:0-14746 GCA_003261595.1 Maconellicoccus hirsutus | reverse complement strand
TTTGAAGACGAAGGAACGGAGGCAGCTGCAGCCGCTGCTGCGGCTGCTAATTCGCTTTTCAAAACGTTTTGAACATTCTGGACCACCTTATGTACATCTTGCATATCGGACGTCTGCAGTTCGTTGGCTGTCAGCCGGGTATTCAGTTGTAATTTGTCTGCGCCAGAAGTTATCGAATTTATGTTGTCGTTGTCGTCGCTATCGCTATCTCTATCGTTATCGTTATCATTCTCGTTCTGATTCTTGTTCGCGTTTGTATTTGCGTAATACATGGGAAGGACGGCTTCGCTTAAAATACCTCCATCCGTATCGCTACCCGCTATCAATCCTTGAATTTCGTCCCAAGTCATTAGCCTTTTAACCAAATCTCCAGCCTCGTCAAAAGTGTAGAATTCGTATTTATCCGGATTTAAGAAATTTCCCGGACTGCCGATGGTGTTGCTTTTCAATTCTACACTGTCTTCCATACGACTATTATCGGATGCATTGCCCAGTAGCTGAGGCTTGTTTTTTGTTATTGCGTTGGTCGGTGCAGTAGTGGCTGGCGTAGTTGAAGTAGTATTTTTGTTGTCGTCGTTGCGGTTGCTCATCACCACCGACACGGATGTCACAACGCTGTTGTTTTCATCAATGCAAAACAAACGAGTAAACAATCAAGCAGAGAAGTAAGTGAGCAAATAGATAAATAAATAAATAAATAAATAAGTAAGTAAGTACGGGCCTGTTTACATGGACGCGTTTTTAAAACGCGAGTTTACCATTTCTATACGATTACGTCTGCCTGTTTACATGACAGTGCGTTTTTTCGCCAACGGAACGCAAGAAACAATATTTTAGGTATTGTTTTTGGTGAAAAGGTGTTTTTTGAGAAATTGATGGTACAGGTGCGAACATACTCTAAAATCTGCTTACGTGAAGCAGATCACCGAAGGTAGGCTATGGATACAGATAGGAAAGATTAAAAAAACACGAACGCTTTTCAAAAAACGTCGCGTTTTTAAAACGCGTCCATGTAAACAAGCTCTTAGTAACTAACTAACTAACTAACTAACTAACTAACTAACTGCAGATGATAACGGCGATTGCAAGTATAGTAGATATATCGATACTCCGTAGTATGTTTTGAAATGTGAAAAGACGTTGCACCGTAATGAGCGTGTAATACAAGTGCAGCAGATTGCCTGCTTGCGCATCACGCTACTACGAGTATCTACGTAATGTAGGCCTACGTATTTACTTTATTCATTTATTTATTTATCGGAAGAAATCAAAATCAGAATTGCAAAATCTTACCTAGAACCAAGAATTTTGCGTGATTCATCAGAGTCCACTTCGTAATTATGGGAAACTATGAACGACGACGAGGGTGGCGATGTCTCTCCTGCGAGCTGATTGCTCGAGCCAGTTACCGCTGTTGCCGCTGGCGTCGTCGGCATCGTCGTCGTCGTCGTCGTCGTCGTCATCGTCATCGTCATCGTCATCATCAACACCACCATTGACACACACATCGTCATCGTTGGCGGTATCGTTGCGATAGTTACGCGATATAATGCTCCGCGAAATGTCATTTCGAACACCTGTCGAATGTTTCAACTATGAAAAAACCACTCGAATCTGCTACCAAATTGGCAATAGCGCTACTGCTATACAGTGACGACAATACGCATCATATATGTAGCCTACCCATACTACTATGTAGTCACATACGAGTACTATAGGTGGTAGTTACAGTTATTCTTAATCAATTTCGCGTGATTATTGCTCCGTCGATTTGTCGCATACCGCGCCTAGTAATTGGTACTGTGAAGGGGGCAGACGGCAGAAGCACGATAATCACGAAAAATTGAGTACTAGGGCCAAATCAGGAGTGGGTGTATTTTTCCTTGTCTTAATTTTTTTTCACCGTCGAAATTGTTGTAAAATGTTGACAGTTTTTGAGCTTTGAGCACGGACTAAGAAATCCTTCGTCAGATGGAAAAATCGATGCGATTTTCCTTGATAATTTTGTATGAATCACACCTTTAAAACTAGTAACAGAAAGCAAAGACGAGAGATTTTGAATTTCTATTCCATCGTCGAAGAGGATTTCGTTTGCATTGTTTGAAGTAGAAAACAACTATCTTCCTTTTCGATATTTTCAGCATTGGAAAAGCGTACGTTGATGGTTTGTTAAAATTTATGTACGGCAGGTTGAACGTGTAATGGGGATTGTTTTTTAAGTATTGTTTTTGACTTTGATTGTCATTTTACAAAATTTGCAGTACTTAATTTAACCAGTGACGCAAAAAAGATATTTGCTACCACTGCCCTTTTCAAAAAGTCTACTGTTGTGAGTTGGCAATTTTTTTAAGTTGTAAAATTGAAAATCCTGCCTCTTTTCTCACTGCAAAAGACGCTTCGGTACATCGTTGCATAGCGGTAGCCACTACTCCTGCACCGCGCCCATTCACTCAAAATGCAAGATGTTATCGGTGAAACGGGGACAGAAGTTTATAGAAAAAGTTTTTAAAAGCGTTAAATCTATTCGGTTGAATGGTTTGAATTTCTCGGATACCCTCCCTCCCTCTTCACTCATCAATCTCCCTTCCCTTCCCTTCCAATCCCAAAAAGCCGAACCAGGCACTCTGCTCTTTTGACGACTGTGGATGAGTAATGAATGGATAAGGCAAGCAAACTTCGTGACACGTAATACATCACACTTATGTCCTACTACATGTAGGTGGGTAAGTAAGGAGAGTGGGAGGGAGGGTACACACCGGGTGGCCGATTGATTATGAGTTCCCTCGGGAAAATAAATTACTTTTTATGGCCTAAACAGTATTAAATTGGACGTCATTTTCACCGATAAAAAATCAAATTTGCTCTTATCAATTCACTTTCAAGAAAATGGTGTCCAATTTAACCACGTACAAGTCAGCGCAGCCATTTTTACCATAAAACCGAAAAAAAAGCAATTCATTTTCCCGTGGTGGGGGGGGGGGGACACGATCAATCGGCCACCCGGTAGTTGATACAAGTTGGTATAGGTATTAGGTACTGCGTATATACTGGGTGACCGATTGATCGCGATCGCGGGCTTCCCTAGGAAAATAAATTACTTTTTTTTCGATATTATTGTAGGACGGCAATGGTTCAAACAATGTTAAATTGGACATCATTTTCTTCATTAAAAAAAATCAAATTTTATCGTATCAATCGATTGTCAAGTTGAAAAATTGCATTGCAATTTACGCAAACAAGTAGGTAGTTTTTATCAATTCTAAAACCATTGAATAGGGTAAATCGCAATTTTTCAATTTGAGAAAGTGAACTGATGAGAGCAAATTTGATTTTTCATTGAAGAAAGTGACGTCGCCTTCAACATTGTCTAAAGGCCATTGCTGCCATTTTTCCAATACGAGCAGAAGCGGGAAAAAAAGTAATTTATTTTTGTGAGGGGGCCCACGATCAATCGGCCACCCGGTGCATACGCGTACCATATGTAATGTTATACAATATATATGTATAATAATTAATATGTATGTAATGTATTATGTACGACCTACAGCAGTGGTACATTACGCACATACCTGATTAATTACCTATTGGAGGTGAATGCGTAATATGTAGAGTCAATGTACAGCCCGTCCGGTTGATCTTAGTACCCAGCGCAAAAATCCCTCCGCTATAGATGAATAATACGAATAAATTATTTTGAACCCTGATTGATATATGTATATAATTTGATATTTTAATAAAATAAATAATTTAAGTTGATATTAATAATTTAAAAACCAAAAATAGTCATTAATAATCGATAATTTACTTTTTTCGTACATTTTTTTTGTGCTATAATTTGCACGCACTGACGTCCCTTTTTACGTTGTTTGTAACCTGTGTAATGTAAGTGTTGCCACTTTTTACGCGTCAGCTACGTTGATGGGATTTTTGCGCTGAGGGGTACTAAGATCAACCGGACGGGCTGTATGAGTAGTTTATAGTTCAAACGTTGGTAGTTACGTGTACGTGTACGTGTACGTGTACATGTAGTATGAAGATTACCTGTTTAAAGCATAAATGTATAGGTATCTATAAAAAAAAAACACTGATGACCACTGAGCTGAGCTGAGATAAAAACCGCACGCAACTGCGAAAATAAAAACAAATGCCGCATCTCACTTATAGTCGCGCATCCATACGGGCAAATAAAAGGCGGAAAAATGTTTACGATGATTTGTAGGTAGCTGAAGCAAAAGCTACACGTTGTATGTACACGCGCGCGCGCGTGTGTGTGTGCGTATATCAGTGTACTTTTGGTGGAGACTCGAAAAATGATTATGCGCGACGCGGTTTATCGTACGAGTAAAGAGAAATACGCGCGACTTAACGCAACGAACACGCGACACGTAACAGTGCAAATGCAGTTGTGGAGTGTGGTCGCAATCGCATCCAAGTCTGAGAACACCGACAACCGACGTATCGTATCGTATCGTATCGTATCGTATCGTATCGTGTAATCTTTGATGTCGATGTAGATGTTGAAGATGAAGCCAATGCCAGCGCCGTACAAGCGTGCACTGTACAACGAACCCCGATGCCCGCCTTTCCACCAGCTGTGTACGACTGTACCTGTACGTCGATGAACGTGGTACGTAGCGCGTCACAAAACAACCGCTAACATGACCAGTACCGTCGTCTTCGACTTCTCTATCGCTATCGCTACCGCTGCCACTGACACTGACACTGACACTGACGCTGCGCCTGTGCCTGTGCCTGTGCTGCCACCGCCGCCGCCACCGCCGCCGCCTTCGCCGTTATAATTTGAACGAGATACCTCGAAGAAGTTGAGAAGACGCGATACGATTTATAATCACGAGATTTACGTTTTCCAAGTTTGGACGAACGTCGAGCGAGGCAGTAACCAGTGAACCACTAATCACGAACCATGAACCAGCAATCAGTGACCAATGACCAGATTTCAAACATATTCGTAATCATTTTACCTAGAGCTATTGCGTATACACATTACACACTACACAGCACTACTCGGACGTATTTATTTTTATCTGGCCACGAGTATTTGCAACTTAGGTGGCCGCAATCCTTCTTCACCAATTCACTGACGAAAATTTATTTTGGTCGAAGCGGTCTGTCCGTATGTCCAATGTCCAATGTCGAATTTGTACCTGCGTCACCTACTATCTGACTACCTGGCTACCTACCTACCTAGTACCTATACCTACCACCTACCAAACATCATCGCCGAGCCGGGTGTTCGATTATGGATTATGTACATGTCTTCTCCCTTACTGGAGAACGAGAGTTTATTACTCGTACAACTATCCAAGTACCTGTGATAAATTCACAATTTTTTTCTTCAATCGGCATCGATGACGCGATATAACAATGACGTTATTCAGTTCAGTTCAGTTCAGTTCACTTCCCAATTGGCATATCGGTTATCGGCATCCCATCTCGCTCTTTACTTATTTTTTGTTGTTGTTAGTCAATCAGACCAGACCAGACCAGACCAGACTATACTATACTGCGAGAGAATTATAAATTCTCAAAGCGTGATGCGTATCGATATATCATGTACGTAATACGAGTACCATGCGGAAAATCTTTCCACATATGTATGTGTATGTGTATATACATACATAGGTATATTATTTTCATTAGAACTATAGCTAAACAGTACTCTAGCCAATAACTTGGCTGATAATGTTGAAAATGAAGGAATACCTACCAAAGTATGTATACGTATAGGTATAGGTATAGGTATAGGTAATACGTATAATGCCCTACTGTATGACCCATTAATTTAGGTCCCTCGCCATATACTCGTAGATAAATTTTTTTCCCCATATCTTTTTATTCATTACTTGGCCTCTTGCTATGAAAGCAAAAAAACTCCCTAGAGTGAGTGGAGGAAGCATGAGCTACCGGGTACACGGTATATCTAATGTTCAATAGGTACGCATTACGCATCGCATACGCCTGTAACGCCTGTGCACTGCACACTGCCCATACTCGTACGTACAGTATACGTACTCGTATTAGTCTACCATCTACATGCTCGTCTGATCAGATGAATGACCCTACAAAGAACAAGTCCAAGCACCCGTATCATCCATTAACCATTTATACGTAGATGTACGTATGTATGTACTTAGCAGTATGCAGTACGCAGTACGCTCCAGCCAGTGCCCAGTGCCCAGTGCCCAGTCATATTTGTGATCGACATTCGAGCGTGCGTGGCCGATTTTTATTTTACCAATTAAACGCGTTTTTCCCTCCTTCATTACCATCACTACCTCCTCAGCAGCTCCCTCCATCTAGATTCTGCGGTATTTTCGTCTTTTTAACAATCTACTCAAGTTTTTTCTTAATTTTTCAGCTGTGAACAGTGAAGTCGTTTCCATTTCTACTTGGTATAACGGGAAAATTATTGCTGATCTCATCAGTCATCAGTGTGTTTGTATTGTTTATGTCGTGTACGGCGTACTCCACCTACTCGTAAATGCGACTGACTCTGGGCTGGAGCACTGCGCTGCGTTGCGTTGCGTTTGCTTGAGGCATTCTCCAGTCAGGCTGCTGCCGCAGGCTCGAATCGGGAAGACCAAAAAATTGAGGGATTTGACGGGACATGTCGGCACTGGAAGATTCTCAGCTCAGAGCGTAAAATTGTTATGAAGTAAATACCTATTACCTACATCAAAAAAAAAAAAAAAAAAAAAAAAAAATGAAAACAGAGTGAATTTAGCTCAATCTAGAATTGAAAAGAATGTATTGTTATCTTATCTTATAAAAGCACGATTCAAGTTTATTACGTGTATTTCAACGAACGCTTAAGCTATTCACAAAGGCTACAGGCAGATAAGCTTAAGCGATCTGCCTCGGGATCTAGATTTTGGTGATATTCGGGTGGTAGGTGGGTAGCTGGGTACCATCGAGAAACGTTCACGACCAAAATATCAGCTCCTCCCTCCCTCCCCCCACCCGTTTTGGAGAAATTAATTTTTTTTTCGAAAATCAGATAGGAACTTTTTTCTCAAATTAGAGTTTACGGAATTAATTGAAATTTCAGTACATGGTTGACCCTCACAATGGCCTTCCATGAAAAAATCAACAACCCTCTCTCCAATTTTTAAAACTCTGTTTTTTTAAAAAAGCAAAACAAGGCCAACAAAAACGTACCAAAGTCGACTTTTTAGCCACCAACAAAATCGCAAAATAATTTTGAAAATTATTTCAAACTGAAAATGGTTATACGACCCGTCATCCAAAAATCAGTAGGCCTACATTTTGAGAAAAAAATTATTTGAATGACGAGTTCTGGCGCGCGCGCGTAATCGGTACTTCACACTGTGCTGTAGCGTCTCGTTCACAGTTACGCGCGCGTTGCTGCGTAGGCATGTTAGATGTTACTATAGACTTACCGCGGGGCCGCGCGCAACGGTGAACAAGGTTTCACCCAACGGATTTTTGACCACGGCCTCGGGGAGAGAAAATTTTGAAAAAAATATATGACATTTACGGGTCAAAGATACAAAGAAACAATGAATTTTGAAAATTGTGCCAGTTGAGATAAGTACTTAATAAAAATGAATGAAGTCGAAGACGCCCGTTTGGAGGGGAAAAAATTGGAGTGGAGGTTGTTGAATTTTTCATGGAAGGCCATTGTGAGGGTCTACCATGTACTAAAATTTCAATTAATTCCAAAAACTGTAATTTGAGAAAAAAATTAATTTCCTCAAAACGGGGAGGGGAAGCTGAAATTTTGGTCGTGAACGTTGCTCGATGGTACCCACCTAATACCCAAGTATCATCAAAATCTGGATCCTGAAGCACATCGCTTATATGCTTATCTGCCTATAGCCTTTACTTTTCTACAGTTTAGTAAAAAAAACGTTCGCCTCAAGTTTCCAATTTACGGCTTACGCCGCGCTGCTATAAAACTACGAATAAAATTTGAAAATGATAAACGAAAATGATTTTGAGGCCTCTAAACCATCTACTTTGAAAATACACGTACGAGCTATTGTTGTAATTTTTACCATAAAATCAACAAAAAAAAGTAATTTATTTTCCCCCCGGAGGGCGTAGGTCGGAGGGGGCACGATTAATCGGCCTCTCGGTACCTCTACTCACTCACCTATCTACTTTTTAAAATAATTTGCGTCGAGATCTTAATTTATATTATCAGATCATTAATTAATCGATTGAGTTTTTGATTCGGATCAATTAGGCGTAATTGCGTGCATTTAAATTTGGTTAATTGATCGGTTAATTGGGTTGTTCGTTAATTAATTAAAGAATCAATTTATCAAATATCATTGCGAGATGTTAAACTGTGGAGTAAACGTCAGTGGAATACCTTCATCAAACCAATATACTCGTAGTCTATGTGTAATTGTGTATGTACGATGTAGTACGTAATACGTATGTAGATAGATATACAGTACCTCTACCTATCACCTAATACCTCTTTTTACCTGTGTACTACACACGATCCCATCGACGTAGCTAACGCGTGAAAAATGGCGACACGCGACACTTACACCCAGTGCGTGCAAATTACAGTACGTCCGGTTGATGTTCGTACCCCTGAGCGCAAAAATCCCATCACCATAAATAATTAATACTATAAATAAATTCTTTTGAAACCTAATCGATGTTTATAAATCGTTATTTCGATTAAAACGAAGAATTTAAGTTGATTTTAATAATTGAAAAATGAAAAATAATCATTAATAATCGACGATTTACTTTTTTCGTACGTTTTTTTTTGCGCTGTAATTCGCACGCACTGACGTCCCTATTTACGTTGCGTTCATGCGTTGTTTGTAATCTGTGTAAGTATGGCCACTTTTTACGCGTTAGCTACGTCGATGCCTCGATGGGATTTTTGCGCTTGCGCTGACGCTGAGGGGTACTATGATCAACCGGACGTACTGTACAGTAGGTACTAGGTAGCTACGTAGTATGCAGGTAGTAGTGTAAGCGAGGCGAATACGCCAAATTACATCCTCTTTGAGATGAGACTAAAATAAAAATTCTACCTCACTTAATTCTCCAGACATCATTTATTTTAAAATGGTACAAAATTACTTACAAACGACAACACTGAAGGTAGGTTCAGTCACGCGTTTTGTTTATCTACTTTACCTACACTTCATGATAGGTAAAAGATGTTACCTTAATATATCTTGAGAGACTCGTTAGGATGGTAGGACAGTCGACAGTCACGACTTACACGATATAATAATACGTATGCGTATGGACCGCTCTACCGTATTAAAGACTAAAGCTGAACGTGACAGAGCAAAGTGAAGCCGACATATTTCTAGGGGCCTAAGCACAGGATTTGGCTCTGCGCAATGTAATGCGCGAGGTAGAGGTGTTGCTGTATTTGCGTTAACGTTCCTTCACTTCAACACCTCCTCAGTCTTCTGCGCTCACTTTACTTCTTCCCTTCTGTGCTTAGGCCCCTACAATTACGTTGGCTTCACTTTGGCGCGTCCATATTATTATATTGTCGAAGGGTCACGAGTATAACCGAGGCGAAATCGTCATCGTCCCCCACTACGTGTACCCTGGTTTGACCCAAATAACCGTTCTGTGGACAACTCTGCTGGTAGGTAGTGTGTACTGTCTACTGTGTAGTACGTAGGTAGGGGTGAGAAAGGCCATTAAGACATTGTGGGGGGAAGAAAAAAGACTCCTACCAAGTTTTTTATTTATTTATTTATTTATTTATTTATTTTGCAATAATGAAAAGGAACCAGTTTCTGTTTCCACCCACATAGTACCTAACCTATTACCTACGCACGTCGCTGCTTGTTATAGGGCAGGTATTTTAATGATGCGACGTCTCGTGTATCCACGAGAAACGATGCTAGGTTCGCATTTTTGTGAATAACGATATACGTAGACACGTACGAACAGTACGTACGAGATTCAATGTATTTATGTACTCGTAGGTGTTACATTACAAAATATTAGATTAAAAGTTGCATAGACATAGGTGAAGTAATAATGTAGCCATTAGCGAACATGGATGGCTCGGTGACATGCTACGAGACAAATATCACGTAGAAATATGTACTTCGGTCGCGCCGCGCCGGTCACCATGATATTCGATTTTGAAAATTCCAAAAAGATCATTAAATCTGAGATGAAAAACGAACAAAACGAAACGAAACACATTTTTTACTCTCTTCCCCATTTCAACAACTCACTTTTACAATAGTTGACTACTTCTTCGTCGCCAAATAATTTAATATACGATCGTTTTCCGTTGAAAAATTCTATTCGCATATTCATGTTCTGCGACAAGGTACGTAAAAAATAGGTGCCCATTTCCGAACACAAGTTACGCGAGGTTTTCTCAGCGATGAAAACTACATGAACGTTGTCGTTTCCGGATCGCGTACCCGTATTCGTATTCGTATTCGTATCCGTATTCGTATCGGCCGTGTTGGGGAAAGCAGTTTTCAACGGATTTTCCGGTGGATAATCGCATTCCAAAGTTCGAGGGCATTCGAAACCGAAATGTCCCTGTTGCGCGCAATTGTAACAATATTTTCTTGAATTTATACGAACCGCCGAATCGCTTTTGTTCATCTAAAGACAAACATAAGTGTCACATGTACAATTGTACATACTCGTACAATAAAAACATAAAATAAAGAAAACAAACGAACACGAAGAGTGAATCTTGAGCGGATACCGATACCGGCCGCATACGTAGGTCGATACGCGAAGGCGAAGGCGAAGGAATAAGAAAAATCGTTAACTAATACAAAATGGAAGCAGCGTACCCGCGAAAAATGGTCGCGGCTCGCGGCAATGGCGGTGGAGATGGTGGTAGAGTGGTACGAGAAGAAACGCGAGTACACGTGTACTCCTCGCTTCCGCAGTTGCAGGCCAGAGCCGTCGTCTACCAAAATGGGCGCACAAACGTAATTTTGGTTCTTCTATTTTCGCTTAGACTTGGTGTACTCTGCGCCACATACACGTGAGAAGTAGCTATACGTATACGTATTGCGTACCCGCAAAACTGTTCGACTTGCAACATTAACGTTAAAAAATAAAAAACAAATCGTCGAGGTTGAGAACATACAGTACCAACAATTCGGACGTGATGTACTGTGTAGTGTGGTTAATACAGCGGGTGATGAAATCTTGAAACGGTAACGTACTAAATAAATACATACATACTGTACATACTGTACGTACGATACTGCGTACCTACACTAACACTACCTAGCTACCTAGCAAAGTAAAGTAGCTAGTCTACCTACCACCTGTTGCAGAACGCATAAGAATTTTGTACACACACCCGCACTCACACCCATCCATGCCCATACCATACTACGGTACACCTACACACTACACAGTACCTAGCTACCTAGTACCTACTACCTACGTACGTACAAGTACGTCCGCTTGATGTTAGTACCCCTCGGCGCAAAAATCTCGTCAACGTAGCTGACGCGTAAAAAGTGGAGACACCTAAACAGATCACAAACAACGTAAACAGAGAGACGTCAGTGCTTGCAAATTACAGTACAAAAGAACGTACGAAAAAATTCAACCACTGATTATTAATGATCATTTTTCGTTTATAAATTATTAATACACCTACTGCATCGAGTTAAAATTCTTCATTTTTATCGAAATAACGATTAATGAACATCGATTAGGGTTGACAATAAGTAATTTGTATTACTTATCTACTCTCGTATGTTGATGGGATTTTTGCGCTTGCGCTGACGCTGAGGGGTACCAACATCAACCGGACGTACTGTACGGTACGTCTGCTTGATCTTAGTACCCCTCAGCGCCAGCGCAAAAATCCCATTAACCTAGCTGACGCGTAAAAAGTGGCGACACTTGAACAAATTACAAACAATGTAAATAGAGACGTCGGTGCGTGCAAATTACAGCCCAAAAAAAAACCTACGAAAAAAGTAAATCATCGATTATTAATGATTATTTTGCGTTTTTGAATTATTAATATCAAGTGAAATTCTTCATTTTCATCAAAATAACGATTTATAAACATCGATTGAGGCTCAAAATAATTTATTTGTATTACTTTTATTTATGGTGATGGGATTTTTGCGCTGAGGGGTACTAACATCAGCCGGATGTACTGTACGTATTACATATTAAGTACCGTGTGGCGGGTGTCCAACTAATATTAGCTCTTGATTCATCTGTTGAGAATAGAACAGTGGTCATCTAGTAGCAAGTTGGTGGTACATATAACGTGTTGTCTAATTGCGTTACACCTTATTTTCAAGCAGTCGACGTTGCGATTGCGAACCAAAAATAATTATCATTACGCGGAAAGCCGACAAAGATACGGTACATTGCGGATCTAATACGCAAGACATCGCGATGTTACGCATTACCGAGTATTTTCTCCATTTCGAGGGACACATCCCTTCCTCGTGCCATATTTGTCCGCACAAGGAACATTTGGTGCGATTACTCAACCACTGACGACATTGACGGCAATTCTTGGAATACTTCTTCGCAGCTCTTCCACACTAACAAACGTTAAACAACAAATAATAAACGTAGGCGAATTACGGGTTGAAGCGCAATCATTCGTGATCGCTACTCACGGTAAAGCACAGTGTGTTCGGGCAATTCGAAAATGAATGCTTGAAGCCGCCGCAAACGTAGCACACAACCTCTTTTCTGCATTCCTTTTTAACGTGACCTTTTTGACCGCATTTTGCGCAACGTAGAAAGAAATCCTTACTTTTTCTAAACTGCGATTTCTCCGATTTATCGGCGTCGCTGATCCGCCAATCCGACTCTTTATCTGGTGTAGCATCCAACAGCAGGTGGCGAAGGCGAAGGCGGCGGCAGCGGCAGCAACAACAAAAACAGCACCAGAAGCAACAGCGGCAATAATAAACAACAAGAACAATAACGACGACGATAATATTAATGTACTCGTAATACCGAAGGAGTGCGCGATACGCGTAATAGGTAGTTAGGTACTTGATACGAACATTCGATTTTTTCCATCAATTTAACGTAGTCGAAGTTTTTGTAACGTTCGTCAGGTTCGAAATAATATCGTATCATCTCTTTCGTCCATGACTTTGGAAAATGTTTTGTCGACAAATTGAAACCGGCGTCACCCTTGAACACACAATCTTCAGATAAATTCGTATTGGAGTTCATCCGTTGTTCGAAAGATTCCTCGTCGGAATTTTTTTTGGAGATTGCGTCGGTTGGCGCGCCTTTTCCTCTCTTATTCGTACTCCTACACCCGTTTTGTTTCAGATCATAAAGATTTCGCTTGTCGTTGTCGACGGCCCTTGACACATTTCCGCAGATGATGCGATTGGACGTAAGTTGACATTCGACATTTTTACGACGTTTTTTGCGATCAAGTTTCGTTCCGGTTTTCCGATTTTTCAACCTAATCGGCGTTTTGATAGCCGCAACACTGTTCTGTATTCTTACTACGTGCGTTCGCAGCTTGGGATTTGGCTTGAGAATCGGCTTGCGAATAGACATTCCTGCAGGTGTGCGAGCCATTTTCCGTACGCGAAACTGAAACACAAACATAGGCAACTTCCAGAAGGGAAGTACGAGTATCAAGATGAATTTGATTAATCAACGCTAAAATACCCGAAAGCTTGAATTCCTCGAACGTATTGCAACGACGACTCAGTAATTACACCCAACTTTCAAGTCTAGCTAAAAACTAAATAAAGTACGTACACATCTCCATTTCAAAGCAAAATACGATCAGAAACTTGATTGGTTTGTGGTAACACTCTGGACAAACATACAAGTAATTATTTGTCCGATAGAGAAATAACGACATAGGTGTATTCTTTTCGCAAAAGGAGTATACTCCGAGAGCAAAATAATGTAAACAGAGAAAACTGATAACTAACTTTACTCCTGATAGTAACAAACATTACCTTGGGTTTCATACCATTCTTTTCGAACTAGGTAATGTTTGGTTACTATCGGGAGTAAAGTTAGTTATCAGTTTTCTCTGTTTACATTATTTTGCTCTTGGAGTATACTCCTTTTGCGAAAAGAATACACCTAATACGACGGTACCTGGCTACCTACAAGCTACATACCTCGATAAAAGGTGTTTCATCCGAATGTATTTGGTATATATATCGCTAATAAAGTACGATTTACGGTTTTATATTATTAGACCACAACGGCGCCGTGTATAGGCTAAGGCTCTACAACTCTTTAGTCTTAGTTTTATCCTTAATTATGATACGTATACTATTTTTCCTTTCACTTCGTCACTAATTCACCGCACACGCACAGACGTTGATAAACAGTGATAACACGTAATCCAATAGGACGATGTTACTTTCACATCCATCGAACTCGTGACCGAACGAACACTTATCGTTAGAGTGTAACGACATTTTGGGTGCTCGGGTGGTTTCGGACACTCACGCATACGTTCGTGAATGCAAACTTGATATTTCTTTCTGATATGTTTGCATGTGTTTTTTTAATCAGTACTGATTACTGAAATGTTCAATTCTTTCGTGAATTTATTTTAATAAAAACATTTGAATAAGTAATTCGTTTAATTTCTAAAAGTATAATATAAAACATCAAAAGTTTTCTTAACTTATTGCTAGTCTATCTCTATTCTCAGTATAGTATATAGTATGTGAGGGCGCATACGAAAAGGGACCACTTGGCCAAAATTTCGATTTTTTTTTTTGATGAAATTTATGTAAAAAAC